>BGPR01003431.1:55187-137363 GCA_013235015.1 Araneus ventricosus
GTTTGTCGTTAGCAGAAAAAAGCACAAATTAATATCATGAGCGAGCTTTTCTTCCTGACGAGCGGCTCGCTATGATATTTTTCAATTTTATTTTGGTTTTTATCTATTTTTTGCCATTGTGTCTTGATTGTTTTTTAGTCTTTGTCTTGTGTTTCTAAGTTTGTTTTGATATATATATATTTATTTATATATAATAGCATTATTAATTTCTTTTTATAGGTGTGTGATGTGTGCGAAAAAATTTCTCCAACAAGTCTAACTTGAAACGGCACATGAAGAAGCATGGGGACCATGCCTGTTAGAAATGCAACATGAAGTTTCATCGGCTGGATAAACTTTAAGAACACATGCGCACTCACACTCGTGGGAAGAATACCCATCCGTGCGAACACTGTGATCAATTGTTTCCTCGCATGTCGGATCTTCTCCGACACAAGAGAACAGATCATTCAGCACCATCAGCTCCTAGGGTTACAACACCTCGTGCCCGCAAGTCTGGTCGAAATGCTCTGGGAGTGTATGCCTCCCACTTGATGACGCCACGTTCGGATGCGGCCTTAGATTTGCTTCTATTCTTAGAAGAAGTTCGTCCACAAATCCACGGCATGATCGTGGATGAATTATAAGAAAAGAGGGCCATCAAATGGTACTGCGTCTAGAAGACACGCTTCAGCAGGGAGGCCCCCGACGGAGATGTGGAGTATTGCATCCCTTACTTCCAAAGCAAGGTGTTCATAGTATTGGAGTATTGGACACCTCCATGATTGCTGAACACGAAGAGCAGGCCTTTGAGAAAAGCAAAGAGTCTCTCGATGAATTTCTCAAAAATGGATCTGGTTGGGTGTTTGACTCTGTCAGTCACTTGGAAGTCAAAACCTCAACATATCCTCTGGCCCCCAGCAGCTACATCCCCCTTCCATCCAAGTTAGCTGCTAAGAAAGCACTCATCAACATAAAAAATGTTGATCAGAAAGAAGGCAGATGTTTTTGTTCTTATTTTTCTTGTAAAAAGCCTAAGCTATGTATTATACGAACTTTGTGTCAAATGAACCTCGTTTGTGTATATTTGAGGCACAGTTAAACGTTGCGTGTAAACAAAACTATAAACGTCGTTGCTGGAACGGTTTAAAATTTCATTATTAAAATTTATTATTTCTGTAACGAAATATAATGATAGTTTAATATTTAAAAATAAATCTCTAATTTTAAAATGCCGTGCGACAGTATAAAAGGTTAAAGACCGCAGCCTCTCTCTCCCGCTTCCCCCTGCGAATTTCGACTTCTGTGAAGCTAATGAAGCAAGGATAACACAAAGAGAATTTCCGTGCAATTATAGAGTCTTAAAAAATATATTTTCTGTTTTGCACTTAAAACACAATTTAAAAAAACCGCGTTCCTGGTGAGGAAAATTATTACTATCTATAGCTCAAATGTTCTTCATTTTATTCATATAGAGCAAAAAAATCGTGCTTGAACTAAGAGATACTATTGTGCATATCTGACAGCATATCAAATTATCAGTTTACAAGCCAAATTTAATATCTTCTAATTAATTTCATAATTAGTATAAACTAAATTCAAAATAGCATTTTCAGCAAAAAATTAGAACTAGCATAACATCAAGAATTTTTTTAAAATAATCAGATGTATCTCAAGCGGTTTCAAATTTTACAATCATTGAAACAATAATTGTTTTTTTTAATTAAATTTAAAAATATCTCAAACTTAACTTTATTTTATATCATATTCAGATGTCTTGTTTGCAGTTTTTAACTTATGTTTTTCAGCAGTTGATTTTAACAGTAATTAATGGTCTCCGTATTTCCCTAAATTGTACAAATCATGAAAAGTTGAGATAAACAGTAATCGCAATTTTATGGAATCTAAATTATTTTGTTTGGTAAAATTTGCTTGTAGCAATGCAAACAAAAAACAATAAATGAGTAAGTAAATAAATTTACTTTAAAAAAAAAGTTGGAAGTCTGTTCGAAAAAAATGTGTGAATTGATCAGTCAGTGTCAATAAAAGAATTTAAAGGAAACAACCCAATTTTTTACTAAAATGAATATTTTCAATATCTTTTGCTTAAAAAAAGTTAATAATTTCCTTATATAGATCATAATGAAATGTATAAAAAATATAAATTGGATTTATTTTTTCTTCTCTGATAAATATAATTTCATCTAGTAAGTTACTGTCCTTTCTTCCTTTTTTTGCTACGCTCCGACGGAATGACTTGACAAAACCGCATATCACTCACTGTCAGAATTCCGTCCACCCCGCTGAGATAATCTACCCGGGTGGTCTCGGATCTTCCTTACTCCCCTAAAATACTTCCAACCGTCCCAGAACGTCCGACGTCGTCCTCAGTCGACGGGGACGGAATGGGGCTCCCTTGGGCTCAAAGAGTTAACGAAACCGCATTACCAAGTTAGCGACGTGTTTTTCTGCACGAAAAACCAGATTGATAACGACGGATTATTTGGCATATCGTTACATTGACAGATTCTCGTGGCATATTGTTAAAAGAAAGAAAATTCTCAATAATTTCAGGGATTAATGTCTATATAAATAAAACAAAAGCACCAATTTTTATGTACAGTAGAGAATTTCAAACTACCAAGCAGATTTTCTTCAAATATTGCTCTCAAATATTATGAAGCATAAGGAAGTAGTTATTGAAGCTTTCATTACAATCCATTAAGTTAATTTTTTATTAATTAGAAACTGGTTGTCAACAGCTCATGCACAGTTCAAGCCCTACTTCTGACGAAGCTAGTATGTTAAACAATATTAATAGCTTATGGAGAAAATTAACTTTCAGAAATCGTTTGGTTCTATTAATATTCTTATTTAATTAAAAAACTTTTCAGACAATAAAAGAATTTTGCATATCACAGTATTTTGTTTAGAAGTATTTTTTACATTAAAAATATTAAATGTAAAAGTATTTTTTCTCTCGAGCGACGTCAGGTATTATTATGCAGTATTAAATGAAGAAAACTGAAACTTAAAAACTTTTGGAGCAGCTGAAAAATTAAAGAAAGATGCCTACATTCTGAAACTTTCTTTTATAAATGAAACAAGAGTAGCGATACCAAACTATTTTCCCACCAAAAAATAGTCTTCACCAAACGACATTTAAAATCATTTGGAGGAATTTAGTTTTATACGTAACAGTTTTTTACCCGAGAGAGTTTTAAATTATAACAGTTAATTTATCGAAACATTTTTAGCTTGTGCTTCATTTTATAAAAGTTTATTTTGTCAGAGTGTAATGAAAATGCATTATCCACAAACAAAGAGTTAAAATTTTATTTAATCGTATAATGTTTTATTCATTTTTACATTTAATGATTTATAAATTCATACTTTATACAGATATAGCTTTTACGCATTTATTAATTAAAGATCTCACAAATCATATCTATAACCATAATCGCCAAGCATTTTTCATTTTAGTGGATCAAATGTAATTTCTCATGAATTGTAAGCAGAGTAGAATCTGTTATATTTATCGACTTTTCTTTTCGTTTAGTTATTCCCTTCACATTTATTTTGAAAAGAAAAAATTCTTAATCTAAAGCAACATTGGTAGACATGCTTTGTTTTCCGCATCATGTTAGTGAATTTTTTCATGGCAGCGAATCCTTGCGAAAATTCACCCCCCCCCCCCCCCGGAGCAAAAACCATACTGTTCTGAAAACGTTTGGTTAATGTTATGTACCTTAATAACTACTTGACGGAAACTGCTAGAATTTGTGACAGCGATATTTTAAGCCAAACTCCTTTGATTGAAATTGTTAAAATGGTTAAATGGGTTATTATAGGTTAAGTCAAAATAGTTGAATATTAATTTAGCAGTCTAGAATTCTGATTTACAGCACCATTATTAAAGATTGATTTATATGTTGAATTATGAAATGATCAATTGGTGCTAAAACATGAATACTAATACAAATACAATTATTACTTTTCAATTAAGTAAGTACCTAGTTTTTCTAGACTACCTAAAAATTAAAAAGCCTATATTGGAAGAATTGCTGAAACAAAAATACATTGCATTTACTCACTAATAGAAAGATACGAGAGATTAGATTACTGGATTAAAATATTTTTAAACAATTTTTGAAGTAAATTTACTACCAATTTTAAGTTTTGAAAATTCTAGAATATCGAAATAATAGGTAATACTGATGCACACAACTAACACATAAAAATATACACATTAATACAAAAAACGCTGCAGACTTTGGAATTGTAAAAGATACTAAGACATTGATAGAAAATAGAGTTCTCTGAAAAAAAATATACTTAACGTTGCATTACTGGGCAAGATCTTGCTGTTTGAAAACACATTTTTATTACTTTGCGCTGATCTAGAGTTCTTGGAATAACAAAAAGAAAATTTCAATTAGGTTGGTGAAAGTGCAGTATCCTTTATTGCAATTCAGTTTATGAACTGGTAAACTTTTTTCCAAGAAGATTTTAGAATTATAGTTCGTCGTAATTTTATCACTATCCATTCGACAAACTCACTTTCTTTCAAAGGGAAGTCGGTTTTCACAGCATATGAACACCTCGAGCTATTTGCAGAGTGATTATTTTTGCGTAAACTTGCATGTCATCTTTATGCTCCCAAGACAAAGGGAAGTCGGTTTTCACAGTACATGAACACCTCGTGTTATTTCCAGAGTAATTATTTTAAGTAAACTTGCATGTCATCTTTATGCGCCCAAGACCAAGGGAAGTCGGTTCTCACAGCATCATCAACCTGTCTTCCTTTTGAGATGATCTTTTTAAAAGTTGATTCCGCTTACCATCTTTTTCACCACATCCTTCTACTGAATATCTTTTTGCCCGTCTGCACACTTGAGAGGATGAGAACCGAAAAGGACTAACGGCCCCCGGCCCCCTCAGATGCACAACACATTTTCACGTTCAGACAAGCCAATCTAGTTACACAAAGAAATCTCTCCCAGCCAGGTGACGCTCGACATTTCACACACAAAAACTTCCGCCGTTCAAAATGGCGAGCATATAGTTCCGTGAAGAAAAAATAATTTATAATTTAATAAACAATGAAACACTAAAAGAAATTACATAAAAGTTAAAGCGTTTAATAATTAAGTTGATTACTAGAAAAATAAATATGATAAATTGAGATATTTATTAAAACTGTAAAAAATTCCGTTGATAATTTAAAAGATGTCAAAGTTGCCACAAGATAAGAAAGAAACTTTGGTGGCGAAAATATGAAATATTTCAAAGTACTGGTAAAGACGAAAAATGATGTAGGTGCGTTTTTGCAATCTAACAGAAATCAAAAGTTTTTGTGTTTCTATAGAAAAATATTTAACTCATGATTTTAAATATTAATTAAAATCACAAGCTATTATTATATTTTTTGAAAAAGGTTTAACTTTTGTCTTGTTTATTAAGTATTTTACTATAAGAAAAGGATTATTGCTAAAGATTCATTATATTCATAAAAGGTGTTGAAAAAACGCGAATCCCCTTTTAACATAAGGAATTCCAAATTTCAATTTTTCATAACTCATCAACCGTTTCCTTAAAATTACGAAATGTTATATGTATTCGAGCTAATTTAACCTGGACAATATGGATATATATTCAGCATTCGGTTTTGCCATTTAAAAAAATGAGTTTGTGTAAATCTTAATATGAAGACGACCCCTTACATGAACAATGTTATATAAACTTCAAGAGGATACATTTCTACACCGGCACACATTTACAGTTTAATTGTATGATAATTAGTTTCTGAATAACAAGCAGCTTTCGGATACTTTTTGGATGGATAGTATAATGGGTGAAAGTGCATGTGAAATCACTGTTCCCCATTACAATAATATTTTATTTATAGTTGGTGATATTGGGTACCATAGAATAGTACCATCATATCCATTTGAAAGTGTTTTCAATGTGATTTTAAATCTATGTATTGAGTCTTCGTCTACACCCGTAATGTTCGATGTCGTTTCTGGATCCTGGAAATTCCTCCACGATCCACTGCCGTTTCCGTATACTGGTTTAGGAATATTCACCAATAAGTATAGCTGATTTTTGAAATCGTCCTGTATTTTCCATTTAGCTGAAGTAACTGATTCGTCTTCATATTTGATTCGCACTTGCCACTTATTAATTGGCAATTTATATGATAAATGCAAAAAACCTACGAAAAATTGTATTCTGGGATAGAGTAGTAACTTTTGGAACTAAAAGTATAAAATCTTTGGTTACAAATATGTTTATTATTTGTGAGGAAGAAAGGGAGGAGAGGAAGTGAGACGGTGCATAAAATGCCATAATTGGGTTCATGCCTTATGTGCTGGTGTGAATTTGATAATCAAACATTAGTTTTGCTTTAATTGTGCTTGAAGAAATTAGTGACCCAATCTGGGCAATTAATAGCATTTAGCAATCGGTTTCCTTAATTCGACAAATGACACATTTTTTAAGTTCTTTTATGCCTAATTTAAAGTGGATTTTATAAAAAGATAATTACACTGTTCGGAAGATAAATAAATTAAAAACAATTCTACTATTTTTTTTCATTAAAATTAACTCTCCATCATTGCACATTAAAAAAAATGTCCATATGGTCCTAATTCAGCAACTCTCCCCTATATGCCTTTAGCCTCAAATTTTATTTTAGATAAAATAAGTAGTAAAAAAATCTATTTTCCTTTCATTAATAAAACAAATGATAGAAAATAAAGAAATTTTTATGTTTGTAGAACAGTTTGGAATATGTAGAGAACATTTCTTTGAAATTAATTTGATTTTAATTTTTAAATTTTTATTTCATATAGATAATTGAATTTTTTTAAACAATGTTATGTTTGAGATTTGTTATGCTTATTTTTATTTTTTGTTGTTATTATTATGTTTTAAATCTTATTAATTTTGATATAAATATACTTTTAAAAACTAGAAAATTGCAAGATTTTTTTAAGTTTGTTAATTGTACTATACTTTTATTATTTATACTATCTGTAAATATAGAATTAATAATACATTAGCTTTCAGAATATTTCGTTAGACATATAATTTCATGAAATTGCTTTAATAACTCGAAACCAGAAGGTAATTAACTCAACTTATTTCAAGAATTTTGAGAACAAAGGCATATAATTTTCGAAATTTGCATTTTTAATTTTGTAATCATGCTTCACAACTTGTAAATGCCTTTAGCAGGAGAAGGAGTAGCACCAGAATAATAAAATTTTACTAAAGTGTTATTAATTCATTCATTATTTCCATTTATGATAACTAGAACCAAACATGATCTCACCAATTCTACACACCATGCCAGTAGGACTGCTGATCTCCACCTATCTGAATCCCACTGATTCCAAGTGGAATCATCCATCCTATAACCATAAGTACAGTAAGCTTTCAGAAGAGCAGCAGTACGACTCTTCTTGCCAGTTCTTGCATTATAATCAAAAACCTAAAACAAGCGAAACAGGGTCTAAGAAGTGTTGAGAAAAATTGTGCAGCAGCGACGAATTTTTTTCCCTAACTAATGTAAATTACTTACGGAGTGTAAGATTTTTACAAATAGGTATTAAAATAATTCCACATAAACTACTAAATTAACTCTTAAATAGAAAACAGGAGTAATTAAAGTGTTTGAAATATTAATATTGGAAAAGAAAACCTAAAAACAAAACAGACAATGATATAGTTTCATTGAATTAATTTAAACTTCCAGCTCTTCGAGAGAAAGTATCGGAAATCTGAGAAATGTAGAAAATCAGAGATCAGGTCACTTGAAGCCATTAAATCTGATGAAAACGAAAAGCATTCAAAGGCAGTGTACGACCACTTTCCGAGAGTCTCGTCCATTTGAGGCTGTCAAAATAATTACTTGGCTTGTGTACATGAATAAAGTTTAAAAACACAGACATTACATTAAAAAATTACAAGAAAAATGTGTAATTTCTCTTTCTTTAAAATGTGCCATTCGGAACAAAACAAACGACATAAACTCAAAAGTACAAGAAGCAATAAAGTATGTATTTCGTTTTCACTATACCTTCGAACACCATTTTAGAACATCCCTCAATCTCTCGTCCTCCTCATAACAGGAATCATGGCGAGCCCTGTCTTCTTCTTTTTCTAGCATTTTTAGATATGGTACTGCTGCCAATCTATTTCTTAATTCACCATATTTATCGTCACTAAAGAATTAAGAATCACAACAGTTATTCAGATTTAACACAAATGAAAGTTTTCTGACAGAAATAACTACTTTATGAAGTTAGAGAACAGAATAGACTTCATAAGAATATTAAATATAATTTAATAAGAAAAATTGAAATGAGCAGACATGGATTCCAAATTATTATCGGAGACGGATTTATTGGAATGAAAAGATGACGGGCCTTTTTATTGATAACAATTTAAAATTCTTATATTTCTCCGCTGGAGGGGAGCTCAATGGCAATGCTGAATGCACGAGTTTGTGCTTGAAACTAATCGGTTTCTGCAGAAACCTCTCTTGAGGGCGCCGCAATGAATAAACGGGGTATCATACTGACGTAATATTTATGTCCGGAATGAATTTTTAAGAGCACTTAATAAGTGTGTAAGTTTGATTATCGTAATTTCGACATCCATCTCATATTTTTAAAACATTACACCAAATTCATTATAAAGCAAAATCCATGATTGAATACTGACACTATTAATGCTGTAAAGTTAACTTGACCTCGACGTAGGCCCAGAAGTTACACTGGTGACACGGAGAATGCCATCGTGAGTTACATTGGTGACCTGGAAGTGTTCATCGTCTGCTCAACTTGATGGACATTGGATGAAATCTGAAGTATTGCAGTCGTTACTCGTTTCGCTCACTTCTGTTCTACAATCTTCTGCTTTCGCTGTGACTAAAAGATGCAGTGCCTTCAACTTTGAAGTTTGCTAACACCCTTTTTATCATCGTTTCCTGATTTTGGATAAGTAAATTCTTGTGTTTGTTTTCCTGACCGATTCCCCGTCCCTCAATGATTGCACGTTCCTGACTCGATAATTATCTAAAGCAGGATAATTTTAAAATTTTCATCTATCATTGTAGTTGTCTTGAATTATACCTGAAATTGAGTGAAATTACCCCAGTGTTGAGCAAAATTCTCAACTTTGAGAATTGCATTCAAGGCTCCAGTGTTTTGGGAAAATAACCCGGAGCTTTGGTTCTTTCCAGTCGTATCAAAATTTGTGATTTCTGGCATTTCCAATAACTCTACCAAATTTCATGCTGTCGTTGCTGCTTTAAATTCAAACGTATTATCGTGAGTTAGAGACATTGTTAAAAATACGCATCTTGAAAATTTAACTTAAGGATAGGGTTATGCAACAGTTCGCACAGTCAAGTTCAGCACGTTTAAACTTGTTACTAAAGGACTTGCAACTTGGTGATAAACACCCTTCACATTTAATAAATGAAATGCGAAATCTTGCTCCAGCCAAAATGGAGGATGATCTTCACAGACATTGTGGCTACAGCGTTTACCTGCTAACCTGCAACAAATTTTGTCAGTCTGTAAAGCTTCATTGGATGAGTTTTCACAGATCGCGGACAAAATATATGAGCTGTCGGGATGCAACTTGACTGTTGCACGTGTTGAATCTAAATCGGATCAAGTCGAGTTAGATGCTATTAAAGCGGAATTAGCAGATTTGAAAAACATTGTTAAGAAATTGTCTGTTTATCAATATTCACACGGCCGAATTAAACATCGAAGGCGATCTTTAACACCTTCAAGATGCACTGCCGACAAAAATGTAGAGCCTAAACGCTTATGTTGGTACCATCATCGTTTCGGTGACAAAGCATCCAAATGAGTGAAACCTTGTGCTTATTCTTTAAACTAAAGGGCATATCTGTTTCTCCGGCGGCAGATAGATGTAGACCTAGCAGCCGATTATTTATAACAGACTTGGTAACCAGAAATAAATTTTTGGTTGATAGTGGTGCAGCGGTTTGACCCTAAAAAATTAACTAATTTCTCAGTAAACAAGACCTGAAACTTTATGCAGTTAACGGTTCTCGCATACCAACCTATGGTACCATTAAACTAGAGCTAGACTTTGGTCTAAGACGTAGTTTCATTTGGTCATTTTTTGTAGCGGATTTTTCAGACCCAATTATAGGAGCTGATTTTCTAGAGCGTTTTGAACTCCTTATTGACGTTAGGAATAGGAGACTTCTTGACGGTCGCACTTTCCTGTTCGTTAAAGGAATGGTTAAGCGAACAAAATCTCTAGGTTTGACATTAATTGCAAATAATTCCCCTTTCCATTCAATATTATTGAAATATGCAAACTTGTTTTCCACAAATTTAGACCCGAATAAAAATAAAAGAACAGTTACACATTGCATTGAAACAAAAGGTCCTCCTGTTCATGCTAGAGCGCGACGTTTGAACTCCGAAAAATTATCCTTTTTGAAACAAGAATTCAATGACCTGATGAGGCAAGGAATAATACGTCATTCAAAAAGCTCTTATTCCAGCCCTCTGATCGTGGTACTTATTTCCAAAGTAATCTCTTTTCTTCTCTTTCAAAGTTTTTAGGTGTGCAGCAGACACGCACCACTTCTTATCACCTCTAAAGTAACGGAGCAGTCGAGAGATTTCCCAGACATCTGAAAGTGCATTAATGGCGCATTTTCCCGAGAACTGGCTGCACGCCCTACCGTTGGTATTGCCTGGCATAAGATCTAATTTAAAACCGGACTTGGCCACATCGTCTGCAGAGTTAGTATATGGAACCACCTTGAAGTTGCCAGGAGAGTATTTTTCTAACATCCCTGTGACAACGTCAACATCATCATTCTTGCAGATGTTACTGTATCATGTCCGTTCATTTAGACCAGTTCCCACAACGCTCAAGTGCAATTTTGTCAGTGATCTAATTAAAGCATCACATGTATTTTTGAGAACTGACCAGGTGCGAAAGTCCTTGGAACCTCCGTATGCTGGTCCCTACAAGGTCCTCTCAAGAACAGAGAAAGATTTCACTGTGTAGATCGACGGTAAACAGACGACAGTGTCCTTCGACAGACTGAAAGCAGCGCATCTTTTTTCGTATGTGTTCCCTTCAAAGTCATCTCCTCCAGTTCCTGCAAGTAAAGCAAAGAAGTCTGAATTCGTCACTCGAAGTGGAAGGCGTTCCCGTAGAGTTGTCCATTTTCAGGCTTCGCCGTTTTCGTGACTGAAGGGAGAGTACCTGTGACACCATCGCAGCATCTGGCAATATCTTGAATTGTAATTACATGCAGATCGGATCCGCCCTCTTTGTGATGTCACCTATCGGCCAATGGCGAGGAGCCTCTTACTGTAATTAAGGACTGATTGCTTCTGTTCATTCTCTTCTCCTTTTGTATCTTTTCATAGCTAGCATGTATAATGATTTTATGATTTTAATTAGGTTTTTAATTTACTTGCTGTTTTATTAAATTTGCTATTTTGTTATCGAGTAGTCTTGCCTTTACTGAGTCACCAATATGTTGAATACAGGGACTATGATGAGAGGCTGAGTAGTGTAGTATCGTACTAGTTAATAGGAAGCACTTGAGTGTCTGTGTTCAATGTACCAACTACCTCAGCGACTAGATTAGTCAATCGCACCTCTATCCATGCTGGAAAGTTAGCTTGACCTCGACGTAGGCCAAAAAGTTACAGTTAAAAGAATTCATTTTATAGCAAAAAAACAGGTAACAGTGAATTTCTTTCAAAAAAGCACACCGAAAATCCAACATTGTCACCAATCCTGGACCCGTCGGTGTACACCTCATAATCATAATTAGTAAAATCCTCAAAAATTAGGATTTTTCTATTCGAAGAAATAGAATTTATATCTCTATAAAAGTCTAGGGAAAGAGGATCGATCAATTCCCTAAACTTATCCGATCTAAGCTTCCAAATGTTAAACCTAATTTTGGAAGCTAACCGTATAAAAGTGCCCGTGATTTCCTGGCCACTGCCCGCAATTTTGGAAGCTAACCGTATAAAAGTGGCTGCCTTTTTCTGGCAACTGCTTACAATTTTGTTAAGTTTGTCTGTATAAAAATATTCATTACTTTGCGACTAGCTGCTTTAAATCTGTTTCCGAATAAAATTACTCGTTATGTGCTGGATAATAGTCACAATTTTTAAAAGTTGACCTAATAGAAGTAACTCTAACTTCTGACTATGACTTAGAATTTCTGTTCATGACCACATAAAAATGACCATAAATTTGAATGCTGACCACATAAAACTGCTCCTCAATTTCTGACCACGAATCCAAATTTTGAAATTTGCTGGTACAAAAATGCTCATTAATTTGGAAGTCAGCCAAAGAAATATGCGGAAATTGGTTCCTGACCCCTGTCCATATGTTAGGAGCTGATTGTATTTAAGAAGAGCTCATTATGGAGGTACTGTAGAGGTTTCATCAAAACCAGTGTACATATAATCAGAAAATAGAAATAAATTAATTTGGGATCTATTTTCTGCATATTCCCCGTGTCAATAACACCAGATGACAAAAATACACACCTGTTAGGCCCGTATACTATTTTTTATGTTTTGAATTTCTAAAAATGTGAACATCATTGAAGCAGCATAGAAGTTGATGATTTTAAGATCTCTGTGACTTAAATTTTTTGCCGTTTATTAACATTCGTATTTTAGTTATTGGATGTATTTTATATTAGTAGTTTTCTTTTTTATATACGTGACTTCACTTTATTTTCCGTCTACACGTCAGTATATTATTCTATGAATTTAAAATTAATTTACTAAATTTTAAAGATAAAAAACAATGCCATTTATATGTAGCGTAACTCTCTGCTACACAATAATCCAAATACAAATGTAAGGCTGACATCTACCCGATGTCTGGTTTTGGCTCAAATGATCAACAAATACTGAATAGGCAAGGATGTGACACATAAAAGACATTTAATTACGGACAAACACAACACACAACGTTACATTGAGAAGTTACAAAGTACATCTGCATCTGCAAAGTGAAAACTGAATAACAACAGCTGACGTCAGTTTAGGTTGGCTCTGATTGGTTGGTTAGGAGATGCCATTCGCAACATATATATAAAAATACTTTTTACTAATTTTTGATGTCACAAAAAAAGTTTTCATATTGCTTCTTGATTTAGTACTCGGTAAAAGGTAGAAAATTTAGAGGTAAATATAAACAGCTTTTAACTGGCTTAATCCGTTCTGTATGCACATAAACATTTATTATATGGATTGTCGCATAATCTCAAAATCTAATAGAGATATTCGCTTGAAATTTTCAGCACATGCTTAAAATAGTATAAGCAATGAAATGAACTAAAATATTTGTTGTTCATGGAATACTTTTTAATTTACATGTGTTTTTAGAAAAAATAAGTTGTGAATTAATGGAAAAATGCATATTTACACATATTTTTACCTCTAATTTACTTGCATTTCAATTTTTTTCTTAGATTTTACTTCATTTCATAGATCATTGTCCTCTATAACTTGTGTGCAAAGAAAATTAGAATTTCTGCATTACAATTTGGTGTAGAGTCTTAACCGTTATGGTTAAATTTCATTAAAATTTACTACAACTTCCCATATTTCTCAAAAAATATTATATTTATAAAAAACTTTTAGGTGTTTTTTGTGTTTATAATTGATAATACATATAAAAAAGAACAAAAAATTATTAAAATATACAATTTTTCAAAAATTTTGTTCCGAACGTAGGCAGTTAGTTACTGTTGTTTAAACCAGTCATTGAAAACCATCTACAGTTGGAACTGTTCATGCTAGATTGCAGGTTCAGATTCTTCTAGTGCTTATTATATTTTCTGTATAGACTTATGTTATGCAAATCGCAACGCGGGGAGGAGAAAATACTGTTGAATTTTTAAAAAAAAGAATACAAGATAAATTTAAATTGCAAATAGATCTCGTGGTGATTAAAACCAAGAATGAAGCAATTATTTTATGCGCTTTCCTACTGATTATCGCGTAAGAACTGTTTAATGGTCCTTGAATCTCTTCCTTAATTGAGAATTTCTTAATATTTACGTCTACCTAACATATCCTAGAGTTTTTAATACAAATAATTATATCATTTTAATCTTTAAACAATTTTAACTATCTATATTATATAAAACGCTTATGCGTGGCGCAAAAAAGGACTTTTATTTCTTTCTCCTCGTTGGCAACGATCAGTTTGTTTACCAATCTCAACCCTGACGCCAAGCTTTTGCTTACGGATTACAGGACTTTTTTTTCGGATCGTCGACTTTTTTTTGAATTTATTTATTTAAAATGAATTCTTTGCGAACTTTTGAATACAATTTGCGTAGAATAGAGCAGCGTGCAAGGGAATCCCTGGATGAAAGATTTCAGCGAAGATCGGTCAGAAACCGCCGATAGGCTTAGGCGAGCCAGAGCCTTTTTTTGTGATACAAATTGTGTGCACTATTTACTATGTGTAAAAATAAAAATTACAGAATAAAGACCAGAGAACTAATTATACTTCAGAAAAGTTCTCTTGCACACTGCTCTCGGAGAATGATTAAAGTTGTATACTGTTTGCAACGTGTATATATAGAGAGATTAGATTTTTTTGCCACCGTGTTTGTACGGAAGGAAGTGAATTACCACATGCTACTTATGGTGAATGATAATGTTGCATACTTTTTGCTTTTCTGTGTAATATTTCAGAAAAAAGAGTGCATATTTAAAATTTTGGTTAAAAAAGCAACAATTTTGTAAATTTTGAAAAAAAGCTATCTTATCTGTTTTAAAAAGCTAAAAGTAAATAATTATTATGGGTTTTAATTTTGAATAGTTAATTTGAGTATGTTTCAAGCCACAATTTCGTTAACTGCTCTTTTTTTGCTAAAAGGTTGCAAGATGGTTTACATTTTTCTACGACAAGAGATGATCAAGAATTTTCTGAGATTTAAAACACAAATGACTACATTGAGGAAAACACTATATCTTTCTTGGCTAAATAATTTCTGATATAAGCATGTATACGGGTGCGGAAGCTTTTCAGTGTAATATTTCATAAAAAAGAGTGCATATTTAAAATTTTGGTTCAAAAAGCAACAATTTTGTAAATTTTGAAAAAAAGCTATCTTGTCTGTTTTAAAAGGCTAAAAGTAAATAATTATTATGGGTTTTAAATTTGAATAGTTAATATGAACATGTTTCAAGCCACTATTTTCTTTAAAATGTCCTTTTTTAGCTAAAAGGTTGCAAGATGGTTTTCATCTGTCTGCGACAAGAGACGATCAAGAATTTTCTGAGATTTAAAACACAAATGACTGCACTGAGAAGAACACTATATTTTTCTCGACTAAATAATTGTTGGAATAAGCATATATACATGTGGGAAAGCTTTTCTGAATTACATTCCATTGTATAGAGGGCATATTTGAAATTTTGGTGAAAAAGGCAATTTTAAAAAATTTATTTTGAAGATTTGGAAAAGGCTTTCTTATCAGTTTTAAACTTAAAATTTTAGTGGAATGAAGTTATGTTGAAATAAACTTTTGAATAAATACTCAAAAGTGTATGCCAAGAAGTTTTAAATTTCTGATTGATGAAAATAATTTTGATTTTCAATCATCTTTGGCTTATAAATATTACCTTTCAAATTTCTTTCTAACATTTACATATATATCTGTGCTACCAGAAGATTTTAATTGTTGAAACTGATGAAAAATTAGAAGTTCGTGCAATTTCAAATAATTTAAATTTACTTTTATTAATTAATGTACTTATAATTTCCTAATACTAGCAGAAACGGATAACTGTACGTCAAGCGTGTGAAGCGAGCTGTTTTCATATAGTGATCCCGAAAGAATCACGTGATTCTTTGGTGTCGGTGAGAGGAGCGAGCAGGGGGTGCTATATATATATAAAGATTTTATAACAACTGTGCTAGGACACCCAGTGTCTTCATGTAGCGAGCGAAGCGATCAGGGTTTGCGTAGCAAGCCCCGGAGGAATGCGCTGCAATCCTCCTGGGGATTGGCGAGCTTCAGCGAGCAGGGGGCAGAGCCCCCTAGTTTGATATATTTCACCACTGTGCGAGAGGCTGAATACTGCAACATAACCGAACATTTTCACTCACATTTAAGAAAAATAAACACAATTATTACTGCCCTTGTTATGTCGATATCAAAAGGAAAAAAATCATGGACAGTAAGAAAATAATAAAGATTGTATTTTTTTATCTGGCAAGAGAGCTCGCCCCTTTAGCAAATATCATCTTTCAGTCCTAAACATTCTCCCTTGGTTAAAATATAATATTTCAAGATAAAAGTTAATATTAATATGAATACACAGTTGCCCATGCGATTATAAATTCAAATACAATCTGAAGCGAAAAAATACAAGTAACGCACTACTAAGTACTAAAATAAGGAACAGTAAAGTTAACTTCATTCATTATCGGCTAATTGACAGAAAACAAAATACATTTTGTTATAAAATAATAATCATTGTCAGAGTCGGGAGGCGGTCTCCCCGCCAGACCCGAAGGGTGAAATTAAATTTTATTTTATTTTAATTTCCTGAAACTAAGAATTATGAAAAAGTAAACGAATTCGGAAAAGCCAGATAATTTTGTAACTAAATTTTTAAATTGGTTGTCTACACCTCTCTACTCCCGACACTTTAAATTGTGTATAAATTTTTTCCTCCCCCCACTTATAACTCCCCATCTCAGCTACTCATGGTATTAACAAGGATTCATAATGTACTTGTAAACGTTATTGAATTCATAATGTACTTGTAAGCGTTTATGGTTTCATAATGTACTTGTAAGCGTTTATGGTTTCATAATGTACTTGTAAGCGTTACTCGTCACTTAAAAGTATAATAGAGCGATAATTCTAGATTGGAAAACAGCATATTTTCATTTTTTGTTAGTCGATTTCTTGCACATGTTTTGGTAATAATTAATATTTCATATACTTACCATAGGATTTAAATCCCCCCAAAAAGGCTTGTTCTATTATTAAAAAGAAATAAGAAGCACAAAATGTTTGCGCTGAGCTTTTATATTGCAAATAAGAAATTAGAAAAAAATTTGAAATAGAGCGAATTTTTTTCAAATTTATGAAGCTTTGTTGCACTTGCGGCGTGTTTTTTGCATCAAAAGTCAATTTTTCCGCTCCCACCTCGCCCTGACGGGAAGTTTGAGTCATGATAGGTCCGTACTTCCGCTGTGGCTTCTCAAAAGGGTTATTTAAAAAAACGGTCAACGAGTGCAGTAAGTGCACGAGAAAGCCACACTAAAAATTGGTATACCGAAGACATCGGTACTCTGCATCCTTCATTGGTGTGTTAAAACTGAACCCGTGCAAGTTGCAACCCAGCAAAGCGAATGGAATTCTCAAATTGGGCTTTGTCGAAAATAGACGATGCTCCACAATGGCTTGTCAATATCTTTTGGACAGATGCCTGGCTCATTTTGAACCCACACTAAGGAGCCGCTATCTGCTAGTGCTGTTTCACTGCATCCTTCATTGTGAGTCCCTTTTTCTTTGAAGAGCCTTGCGCAAAGGGAGGTTTTAAGACGTGCTCAATTAATGGAACACACTGTTTGCAAATGCTACGGTAGAAAGTGATACCGTACTCATTGGAACATTACGACCTCGACATTCATGCAAGACTGGGCAGCTCCTCATATTGCATCCGAAGTGAAGACGTTCATGAGAAGATCATTTACTGAAGAACGATTAATCAGCCGTCACAGTAAAAATGAATGAAGCCCTCGCTGACCGCATTTAACTCCCACTGTTTTTCGGTTCCGGGATTAGGTTAAGTCCCGAGCGTACAGGAAAAGCCCATCTTCTAAAGTGCAGTTAAAGGACGCCATTTGCCACGAAATCTCTTGCATCCATCCGGACATGCTGAATGCTGCAGTTAACGGGGTTGTCACTCGCTTGTAAACTATCATTTGTGGTGATGGCAGACATCGAACAAATACGCTAATGCCTTTCTATGCTTGTAGACATTCACCTGTATGCAAATAAACGTAGTTTTCCATAAAATTCTGCCATTTCCTTGCATGTTGCGCCATCTGTCAACAAAAATATGAACTACATTTTTTTTACCAAAAAATATCACCCTTTATGAGAATAATTTTGTCGAAAACCACAATAAAATATATCAATTCCTTCCAATTTCATGTATTTTTAGACTCTTGATGAAACTTGAAACCCTTACTTACCTTTTCTTTTTATTGCATTTTCATAATTTTCTAAGTTAGTTTCGACTCAACTCTGAAATTATCTTCTAAATTCCAGTAGAAAAAATATCATCAGTTTGTAGTTTGCAATCTATGTTTATTTATTTTTCAAAAAAATATACCGAATATTTTAGAGAATTTCCAGAGGCATCAACGTAATGAATATTATCATTTCTGAAAGCATGATGTACATCTTAAATTTTTTTATTTATTACTCATCTTACACTTTTGTGATTTTCTTAGTTTCATTTATCTGTGCAATTTATCTTTATATTGTCTTTTATACATGATTTTTTTTTCTTCTAACTGCTAGCAAAGTCAAGAAAAAGCCCTTTTACAATTCCAAGAAATATTTTATCCGCTGATTTAAATTAAAACATCAAAAGAAAATCAATGATGCTCATTTTTTACAATAAACTTTGCTAGGACACAACATCAAGAGCAATATTTACCACCATCATCACGTTATATTATTTTGTATATTTCACATATTTAAATGGATTTGCATTAAAAATTTTAAAATTTTTTATTTCGATTAGAAAAAAAATTATGCATTATTTGCATCAACAAATATTTTTGATACACATATTACAAAATATATATTTTTAACGTAATATCAATATTTCAGTTATGCTAATAGGAAATGAAACCACTAGATTAACTATCATAAGAAGAAAACTAGTTATACTTCTTATAGAACTTACCGATATCTGTTTGGAAAAGCCGAACTGAATTCTCTTGCCGGGATACTTTTCTTTAAAGAATATAAGCATTGATATTGTATTAATATTCTATGGAAACATGGAACAATATTTTGAAACCGACGGGTAACATAGCAAATCATTGCCGAATATAAGAAAGGTTACTTGAGAGTAGAAAGGTAAAGGTGAGAAATTACCATGCAGCGGCTGGCGCGCCCGTTTCACGCGGAAGAGTTCGACGAAATGTGGCAGGTGTGCTGGAAGTAATTCATTTAGTGTAGAGTTTTATCGTTCACCCTATGGAACGAGTACGCGGATTCGAATACGCAAAAGGCATGAATGGATGTGTCTTGTCTATCCGATCGCCATAATTGCAGATAAATTTCCTTTGGGTGTGGGGTTACGCTTAGGGTGGGTTGATTTCAATTAAAGCAAACAGATTCAGATCGATACAAAGGAGCCAGTGGCCCAACTGGTATTGATCACTGATTTTTTTCAGTTTTTCTAAACTCCAGTTTGGATAATGTGATTTAATAATAATTTCTTGTGAGATATGAGTTTTTGGGATAAATACAGTTTAAGGCTCTTAATATTCAATGGAAAAATTGCTATAACAATCAGAAAGCTAAAAAAATCAAAAATAAAATATATTGCATTTCTTAACTTATTCTAAGACTGAAAATTCCAATGATTTTTTTAATCTTTTTCACTGTTTGCACCTGGGCTATTTTGTACAAGATGACATAGTAGAATACGCTATCTTGGATAAACATAATTCTAAAAATATAAATCAAATTGATGACAGTCTACCCCATTTTAATTAACACCCCTCCTCCCGCTTTCAGTCTACAAGTAATAATTTCTTCACTTTCTCACAAAATTTTATCTTCTTCAGATTGTTAATTCACTTTCTATTAGCAATTTAATGATTACCCCTAATTAAAAGTTAGTTAAAATGGCAATAACTCCTCGATTTTTGCAATTAAAGAGACAGAAAGTTCAAGTTCTGCTCATCATCCTAATGGCTTTCACTGTGGTTGCATAAAAAAAGTTAAAAGTCTTTTTTTTTGTTTTTCTTTTTACTTTTGTGGTCCAACTCGAACTTTCGCTTTTCGCTTCCATCATCTTAGCAGATTCTCAATATTTCAATGCCACAATTCAACTCTCCAGGGCCAGATCTTATACGGAATATTTCTTAATTATAAAAGCATTGTGTTTGGGTAATTTGGAATCTGGTACTTACGGAAATATTCAATGAAATATTCTTTTTTGTTCACTGCTGTGTTTACACATGTTGAAAATGTTCTTCAACTTAATTCTGTGCATATTCCTCGGCCATTAAATTTGGCTATTGGTTTTCATGTGTTTGATTTAACTAAATTTATTAGTTAAATCAAACACATGAAAGTTTGATTAACTTTCCTAAAAATTAATTTTTTGCTTCAATTCTACATTAAACACTTATCTTTTCATTTTTGCTCCAGTTATTTCATTCCTATTTATAAATAGAGCAACAATATTTATTTTCATACAGAAAAATCGTTTCATTGAAGTTTGAAAAGTTGGAAGCTGGATATTGGGGATAAAAAAAATCCTTAGCACGTTCAATACCCTTTCTCTATTTTCTACAGAATGTGTCAATGTCTAGAGAAATATTTTCTCTCTCTTTATATATAAACTTAATTGGAAGATTGGAGAGTTTGAAACAGGTATTGGTTACGGAAAATTGTTCATTAAATATTCATTTTGGTTCACTGCTCCTTTTACACAAATCTCGAATGTAAATGTTTTCAAACATTTGCTCCATTTAGAAAAAAAAATTGATAATGTAGATTTCTTATCTTTTACCAAATAAATAAAAATGCAAATTCAAATTCGTTTTGCAGATGAAAACATCTAAGAATTAAAACTCGAGAAATTTTGTTCCCTTCAAAATAAAAGAAAAAATTGTAATATGATTTAGGTCATACAGGGTGTCGCAAAAAGAGGAACAAGCGTTTATTTCCTTTCCTGATCCTTTACATATAATTTACCTTCCGAAGTTTCATCGAATAAAAATCAGAATTTTTAAGAAAGCAATCTGGCTTCTATGGGAATTGGTAATAAAATGTTGAAAATATGAAATCTTTACACGGACCTCATAGTGGAAAAATGTCAGTTAGTAAAATGTTTATATTACATTGATATTGTTACAAAGCTATAAAGTCGTTTCCCTGAGATGCTAATCTTGGCGACAAACTTGGCGACTTGGCGACAAATTTGGCGACCTTGGCGACAAATTTGGCGACCATTTTGGCGACTTGGCGACAAAGTTGGCGACTTTGCTGACAAAAGGAATTCTCTAGAAGGACCTCGAACTTTCAACATATTTCTACTGGTTTTATGAACTTTCTAGAGATTATGTCACTTCCTACGTAATGAAGTCACTTCCTACGTAATGAAGTCACTTCCTGTTGAAAAGTATAAAGGCAAGCTCTCAAGCCAAGAAGAGGCAGTTGGATTTGATCAGCAAGCAAGCTGGTGAGCTAATAAGAAACCTTTGAGCGCTGTATTGAGATTTAATGATAATCTCTGTTGTGAATTCTTACTAGTGCTGTGTAATACTTGTGCTACGTTTCTTTTCCTAGAATATTTGTAAAATAAAGAGCTTTATTTTTGTAATCCTGCTTATTGGACTGCATTCACGTACACCCACAAAGAAAATTTGTTACAATATACTCACTTACAAAGTTACATGCTTCTATCTACAAAACTTACAGAGATATCTGAAGAGAAATTTCTTGACTTGGGGACCACTTTTCTATACTTCTCAGTGCTATTTGATACAGTCTTTCGGTGCGCATTTGAGGGATAATATACATATATTAATAAGTTATTAAAAGGGCGGAATCAGGAAATAACAATGTATTTGATAACTCTTTTCAATTCTAAAAAATAGTCAAATAATACATTAATTGAATTATTTACATAAGTAGTTAGTTTTGTGAACCTTCGAAAAATATACAAAGCAGTGAAGTTTCATTTGCTCAGGAACAAGCAGTGCTTTAAAATTATTGAAAGAATACAATTTTTCAAAAATAGCTTTAGCTTTAAATAGCAAAAAGTTGTAGCTCTAATTATCTGAATTGCATTTTAAAAAATACCGTCGTATCTTCTTTCGGTGAGTGACTTCTATCAACAGAAAACGAATATGTAGTAACGAGCCATGTTCCCGTTGAGGCAACAAACAAAATAGGGTTGGCCTGGCACCAAACAGGAGCATCCGAAAAATTAGTTCAAAGACAGAAAGGATAGCTATTCGCCTTCGCACATTATGTCTATTAATTGTACTCAATATGCGAATTTTGGTGCGTTCCAAAACTATTTGGTGTGCAGTCCCATTCTATGTCTGTCTTATTTTTTTATTCATTTTCTGTCTTCATTTTCGGTTCTTATCTTTTTTCGTTGATAATTGAGCTCTCAGAGTGGAAAAAAGCAAATAATAATAAAAACGAAAATTCGAATTTTTAAAATAATTTTAGTGAGTTCTGCAACTTTGCAGCCCTAATGGACGAGAGACTACTGCCTTTATCTTAAAGTTAATAATAAGCATAACGAATTTAATTTCTTAAGTTGTCCTTCCATTCTATATCAAGTCGATAGTTGCAAATATCGACCAATGAAACCGATTAACAGTACGCGTCATTGGCAATTTTTTTTCAATCCATGACTATTGGAAGATGTACTATTAGAAAAATATTTGCAATTCACAGTTTTCCTATGTTGAATAAATTTTAGATTCTGCTATAAATATCTGCATATAAATTTGTGAGAAGTCCCATTAAATTTAAAAATTAATATATCTCTGAAACTTCGTGATATATATATATAATATATCGTGAAACTTAGTTTATACACAGAGGAACATTCCACCCATTGACAATTTTACTCTATGGGGAACGAATAAAAATTTGTTTCTTTACTTTTATTTTCAACTTCCACAAAAGCCTAAGTGCTTTATCACAAATTTCTACCTTATTTTAAAAAACATTGTAACTGGAAATGTATGTCTAGATGCAATATTTCGGAAAATAAATGCTTGTTTCACTTTTTGGGGCACCCTGTATATTTATAAAGAAACAGTGAAATTTTTTTGCACTAAAATCTTTCCAAAATATGTGATTGGTAAATTCGTAATTATTAATCTTCATTGAGATCCGTATATCGAGTCTAGTAAGGACGCTTTCTTGGAGTTTACTGGCTTAAGGGATTCGATTGCAAGGAAGGAGTGGATTAAATAAAATAGTTAAGTCTTGTTTCATACACTGCGGAAAAAAATCCCAACACCAAGGACAAAATTATTGTAGAGTAATGCAATTTCAGCAATACATTTGTCTAGGTAACATATTGACATGATTAAAGTTCCAAGATCACAGGTAAGCGCGAGAAGAGCCATTTCAAATGTGAAATGCTTGTACATTAATAATCGGTGTATCCTCTAGAATTTTGAATGCAAGCATGCAAACATGCATGCATTGTGTCGTACAGGTGCCAGATGTCAGTTTGTGGGATGGAGTTCCATGCCTGTTGCACTTGGTTGGTAAGTACAGGGACGGTTAATGCTGGTTGTGAAAGACGCTGGAGTTGTCGTAAAATGATGTCCCATACGTGCTCGATTGGTGAAAGATTTGGTGATCTAGCAGGCCAAGGCAATATGTCGACACTCTATGGAGCATGTTGGATTACAACAGCGGTATGAGGCCGAGCGTTTTCCTGTTGGAAAACAGCTCCTTGAATGCTGTTCATGAATGGCAGCACAACAGGTTGAATCGCCGGACTGACGTACAAATTTGACTCTGGGTGCGTGGGATAACCACGAGAGTGTTCCTGCTGTCATAGGAAATTGCTCCCCAGACCATAACTCCAAGTCAGAGGTGGCGCCAGAAATTTTCCGACGGGGAGGCAAGACATCTTCGACGGGGGGGCAAGCGAAATTTCTCTAATACAATAAAACACAATATTTAATTAAAGGTAATTAACTATTAATTAGCGAATTCAACTATAATAATTAATTATTTGGAATAATTAGCTATTTGTATAATGTCGGTGCAGTAAGAATTGTCTGACGGAACGACAAGCAATAATAGAAAATGAAGAATTAAACACATAAATCTCGTAGCAAATGAAGTGTACCGCACTGATATTGGGGAAAAAATACAGATTGTTATCTAAAACTCATAACTAAATAAAATAATAGCCGAAACAACTGAAAATAATTATTAACCTTTTTTTAAACATATAAATGCATAACTACATATTTAAAATTATTGGCAAAATCAGAGGACCAGTTCCCCAGCTCCAAACACTGGACTGATATCGATAATTTTTATTTCATAGGGAAGTTTATGATATGTCATCAATGGTCGCCTGCATCTACCACCTTCCATTTTCGAGAGAAACCGAAAAAATACTTCTCTACTGCACATTCTCTTTTGGGAGAAACCATGACATAGTTCCTCAGCCTGAACCACTGGACCGATTTTAACAACTTTTACTGCATATGAAAGTTTTTGACGTTTAGATATATCACCACTGGTCCCCTATCACACACTTCCCTCCATATTCTAAATACATCGCAAACTAAAGCTTTCCTAGTGTACCTCAGCCTCTACAACCGCCAACTTATTTCTCCAAGTTTCAAGCATAGGTACAGGATATTAAAATTAGAGGCGAACAGCTGGTCTCCAAAGGCGGGTAGTCTATATATTTAAAATAATTTTGTATACCAAAGGACCAATCCAACCACTGGACCTATTTTGACATTTTTTTTTCATATGAAAGCTTATGACTCCTAGGTCAGTCATCAAAGATCCCCTATCCCCCACCGACCCTTATTTTTTAGAGAAATCGGAAAAACACTACTTCACGGTACATTCTCTATGGGGAAAAACCTTGACTGAGTCCCCAGCCTCAATAACTGGACCGATTTCGCCAATTCATCTGATCACTTTGCAAGTATAGATAACCACTCAGAATGTCTCATGTTTATTGTGCAAGTTTAAAACAGTATTTTTGAACAGCTTTAATGAAAACGGTTCTTCAAAAAAGAACAAAATATCTACTCTAGGGGATGGAAACATTATTCAGAGCGATATCATATTGCATTTATGGTTCAGAAAACTTTGTCAAATTTGTGAAAAATATTAAAACTCAAATGTGGATTTTTCATTGTCCCATATCCTGTTCCACTAATCTATATACAGTATTTAAAACTGAAAAAAGGTACTGGTTGCGAGCCGCGAAGCGCTGAGCACAGCGAGTTTCTCTCCCTCTATAAGTATATACTAGCAGTACGCGCCCGTGGAATCAGGACTTCAACAAAATGAAAACAAAAAAAACCCACAATGGCATGAAAAAGTTCTGAAAACAAAAAAAAGATACACATTATTGATTTCCCCGCTTATTTTTCTTCGCGATAATGACATTTCAACTGTAGAAAATACAGAGTACGTTTATCCGAAACAATATTAAAAAATTGCAACGTGAAAATGATTATTATAAAGCAAATAAAATATGCGAGACATAAACACGTTAAGACACTGCCGAAAATAATAATCGAAGTCATTCAGTTGAAGGTTGTGACGTCGCCTGCGCTCTGCACCGTCAGCCATTGAAATTGCCTACAACGTCCCGGAAAAGCGTCACGGGAGGGAGCTCGGTAGATAAAAATATCTTTCAACTGACCAGGAAAAAATTAATTAAAAATAACGGGGAAAGATATTTTAACCGTTCTTGTTTTAAATACGACAGAACCGTTCCAGTTATAAGCTGAAAAAAATTGAAAATAATAGTGTTATTAGAACGTCTTTTGCAGCAAATTTAAAAACAAAAATTAAATTTCGATCGCAAAACTGACTATTTTTAAAAAAATTCTCAAAATTCAGTAAACTACGTTTGAAGCTCAAAACAAACTTCATTAGAACGAAAATTGTTTACTCTATCCGATGGTGCATTGATTGTTTTTCAGCGATCATTAGAAAAGATACTACAGCCGTAAACGTGCCAAAAATGACCCAAAACATTGAATAAAAAAATTTCTAGAATGAATTTTAAAATTCCGGCTTCGAGGTGCATTAGTCATCTTTACGATTACATGTGTGCCAAATTTCATGACTATGTGAGTGCGATAGATTCGTCTGGACATCGCGCGCACGCACGCAAACATTTCCTTTTATAAGTATTTTAAAAAGACTTTGTGTCTGCTTGGATCTTTAAGCTCTTTCGGAGGTCACTTTTTCATTTTTTTAATTGAAAAAATATATCCCTAATTGTTCCGTCGGTATTTGTTGATGAAAGGGAATGATATCATCTATTTTTTCTAAAGTCGTTCAGCTGAAAGTTTCATTCGATGATGGTCGCAACCCATAGCAGATTTTTTGTCAGAGAATCAGCACTAGAAAGGTAAAAATTAACTCGTGAATGTTAACCCCGATGGAGACCGAAAATCACTTTTCTCTTTACAATGGGAAAGGAATAAATAATTTCGATCTGATTTCCGGTGTTGATTTTGAGTGTATGAATTTTTTGTTCATTCTTTCCTGAATTTTCTCTTAATAAAAAGTCTGTGGTCAGAGAGACGAAAGGAATGCATTTGAAGTTGAACGGGCGACCAACCCGACAGATCAGATGGGTTTGAGTGGCCGTTAATAGAGGTTATTTTAACATTATGTCTGTGGGCCGAAAAATTCCGTTCCGAACAAAAATGGTCGTTGAGAGGAGTGACCGCTGTGTATCGCCACACTCTTGTTCAATATAGATACCTTAGTTTTCCCTAATAAATTTACCGACAAGTGATCAAAGTAGTCAATGGAAATAATAAACAATGCAAATTTTCACCCGTCTTGTTGATCTCTTAGCCGACCGACCGAAAACAGTGGACAAAATGCGACATCTGATTCACTTGTTGTCAGTTATTCTGTCAATGCGGTGCGCGTTACAGGCCAAATGGACGACAAGTGAAACAGATGCCGGTCATTCTGTTGATTTAAACGTTAATCAGACGTCAAATTTGGACACAAATAGTTTATCTCGACCGTTTACTATACAATAACTTTAAGATGAGTTTCAAAATATTAGATTACTTGATACCCATCTCTCCCGAAACAGAAAATATTTTTACCGACGAAAGTCTTCATTTCTCGGCGACGGGGGGAATGGTCAACAGGGGGGGGCAATTTCACTCTTGACCTCTTCGCTAGCGCCGCCCCTACTCCAAGTGCAGGTTCAGTGTGTCTAGGCCGCAGACAGGTTGGTTGCAGGCGCTCTCCTGGCCTCCTTCTAAGTAACACACGTCCATCACTGCCACAAAAGCAGAACCGGCTTTCATCAGAAAACACAACAGATCTCCACTCCGTCCTCCAATGCGCTCTAGCTTGACACCACTCACGTCGCAAACGTCAGTGGTTTGGAGTCAGTGGAATGCACGCTACAGGGCGTCTGGCTGGGAGCTGACCTTGAGCTGGTCTGTGTGCTTGTATGACGATGTTGTTCTCTGTCTTGTCTTGTGTCTTGTAACTTTAATGTTCTGTGCTGTGGAACGTAGCCTAATAAAAAATGGTTCCTAAAGTTGAATGGATTCTTCAGCAGCACTACACACAAACTTGAGTCTCGTCCTTCTATAAATTTATATTTTTTAACAGAAGTTTTAATTAAGAATTATGATACTTATTTAAATTTATTAATGGAAATTATTATTGACATAATTAATTATATTATCAAAATTATAATGCTATTAATAATGATTCATAATAATATAAAAATTATTGTTTCGGTAATAGAATGTTACTATTGAAGTAATTTTGGGCAATATTTCCATTTGAGATTCGGATCTGGATTCCGGAACGAGTCTCGATTTCGAATCCACTGCTTGACTCGGATCTGTGGGCCCGAACCCGTGAAGTGAATGGTTACATCCATCTCTATTGTGCTCTTATCCTTACACTAGACATTTCGAGATGCGCAAAAGCATCTAAATTTGCTTGGAGCGGGTCATTTGATAACTGTCGTAGGATCGTGAATTGATTCTATTATTCTGGCCTTTAACGTCAGCCTCCAACAACTCCTGACCACCTAGTTTCCTTACTGTAACTGCAATTTAGACCCTCATCGTATTTGACTTTTATTCACTGCGCAAATTCATTACTGTATTAGCACATTCTTTGTATTACTGTATTTATTCTGTCAAGTTTTTCTTTTCTTTCTCTTCATTTCCTATTTCAATTTTGGGAATGCTCCATTTTTTAGAAGATTTACTAAACACAAACACGAAGTTTATATCCCACGAAGTTTCGCATTTTCTGTCCAATTTTGATTTTTGTTTCTTTAATTATTTCATCGAATACTTTAGAATTTTAATTACATTTCACACGCATACAGGGTGTCCCGGAACTCCATGCACAAACTTGGAGGGGAGGTAGAGAACATCGTCAGGAATCATAATAACTTAACCCTTCTTGGGAGGGGTTAGCGTATGGTACACTTTGGGACGGGTGGCGTATAGAGTACTGCAGGTAGTTTTTTTCCACCCTCTGCTTCATATATTTTAACACATTTTTCTCGGTTTATTACTTTGATCTCTTCAGGAATCATAAAAGAGAGAAATAGAGAAAAAGAATGATAGATAAAATAAAAAAGAAAAAAATATTCGTCATATTGAATAAATGAGCATATCCCACGAAAAGGCTCAAAGTTTTCGTCAATAGTGAGTTGGTCACCAGATGTATAAAATTTTTGACACTTTTCATTGAAAGAGTCGAAAATCCCTCTCACTCTAGCTAACTAATCAGCTTCTCTGCGTGTGTCCGTCGTGTCTTTCTCTTTGAATAGGTATGAAGCGCACACGTTTCTGCTGTTCTGAGTTCACCGACGAGACGCGAGAGCAAAAAAATGGTTAGATTGAAAGGCAGAAGTCAGACTAAACGAATCAGCTGGACGAATTGTACTCCAGGGATGCTCCTATTAGGTTAGAAAGAGGGAGAGGGCTCAGGAAGGAACAATGAAAAGTTCACAGAAAGAATTAACTCACTTGCATACTATGTACGCCAATCCCTCCCAGTAAGTGTTAATAAATCATGGTTCGCAAAGCCATACTTAAATGATAAATAGATATAAAGACACAATACATAAAGAAGTGTAAAGAGATTTATTACCCCTACCAAAAAGTGCACATCAAAAATTTTGAGGTAAATTGGCTCAAAATAACCTGAGATATACAAGGAAAGCAATTAAAGGGTGGTTTCAATATAGGCAAAATTAGAAAATACGTCAACTTTTTAAAAACTTTTTCTTTATTCAAGTCTCCATCTCGGCCTTAAACCCGTATCTCACAGCGTCATATTTATAGGACAGTTACATTTCGCTTCCATGGCTAAACCTAATGCATTCCATTGTTTCTTTTTTACTTTGTCTATGAAGTCAATAGGTATTTCTAATCTTCTAAACAGACACAACATTTTCATTAGGCATATACCACCAGTTAGCAAGATTGTGTAGTCAAAATGTTACCATTTGACTTTTTTTGCTTTTTCCTTTGATTTATTATTGAAATAATGCAAAGAATTAGACAATGAATTTTATTTTTGATATTTATGAAAAAAAGGTTTTTTAAATTTTTGCAGATTTTTTTGCAGAATTTTAAAGTATTTTTTCTCAAAAATAAGAAAAAGACCCCCACCTCAAAATTTTTCTGCGATTTAAATTTTACATCACACTTAACATAATCGTGGTGTTTTCAACATAGTTTAATAAAAAAATTTGAAATATAAGTTTTAAATTAAATTGGGAGATAATGGGTTAATACGGTAATTTTTCTCTAAAAATATTTGGTGTTTTTTTTTAAGTTTACCGTTAAAAGGAATGAAACATTGAGGAATAAGAATTTGAAAATTGGTGATTTCATTTTCATGTTTATTTATTGAAAAATAACTGGGAACCATTTTTAGCATTTAATGTGTAGTTTTTGAGTAACTGACAAACGCTCCATTTCATTTCAGTTTTTCTCCGAGTTGCCGACGCTCACCTCGCCGGAGGGGGAGATTTGGGATAGTCATACTGGGCCCTAAATGAAGTAATTACAGCAGTAAAATCTTAGCATAAAATTTTTCCGATATATGTATTTTTTCTCTCCCCGCCGACTGGACTATAAGGGAGAATCATGGAAGAAGAAAGTACTTAAATATAAAGTGCCTTATAAGCAGGCATGATGTGGGACAAAGGTTGGGAACCGCTGAATTAGAGGAATAGCCGAGAAATTTGTTATAATCGCTAGCATTCATCATAAATTAAAAATTTCAGCGATTAAAATTTAATTTATTCAAAAGAAAAAATTCAATCAGAAAAAAATTAGTATATTTAAAGAAGATAAAAAAAATTAGAGCGATCTCCTAAGTAAAGGACTGATTTCATATTTTTCACTTATTTGAATTTGCAGTTGAGAGAGACAGTGTGTAATAATGAATAAAAGTAATATATTTACATTCCTTGTCAGCGGAATTTGTATTTTAATATTTTTTAAAGACAAATAAAATTTCTAGAATATTTTTTATAGTTTTCTCACGAAGTTAAAAACCAGAAATAAATCATTCCTTTCTGAAAAAGCTTGTGAAGTTGGACAGCTGTATGAAAATTGTTCTGGAGTGCATCATTTATATATTTTTTTCTCATAACCTTGACTGCAACTCATAGGTTGAGTCAAATGAATTTTAAGTGTTGATGTAATCACAAGAGAAATGAAGCTCCTAAGAAACTTAAAATATAATATACATCTAAACTAATAACTTAATCGCGTGCTGTGTGACACATAACGAGTGCACTTTAATCTCACATTTTATGGTGTGTCGACATTGTTTTCGTATTTTACACCTTTCTGAGCAGAAATAGGTTTTTAGATCATTATTTATCACTTAAAGTGAAATGTGAATGGAGAATTTCGAAAGAAAACCTCCTTCAAGCGTTCATTTAAGTTTCTGAAATAGTCCGTTTACAACTCGTTCGTTCTAATCGTATTATTACTACTTAATAACAACACACACGTTGTTATTATGTAGGGACAGCAAAAATTCGAAGGGAAATATTTAATTACACGTTATTGTAAACACTTCGTTCTCTCATGTATAAATATCTTTTGAGCACACTGGTGTTTATTAATTGCTTTATTCCTTTATAAGGCCGTGGTAATTATACTTACTACCAAATTCATTAATTTCAAATGCATTTTGTAAAGTTGGTACAAGTTCTCGCCAATTTTTTTGATGAAACAAAAACCGAGAAGTTCTAATTTCTTATCTCAAACCATAAAAAAGCGTCTGAATTTGATAATTATTAATTAGCAGAATCTATTATCAAGAAATTAATATTAATCGAATAAGCTTTTCTTAAATAAATCTCAATCCCAAAGCCATTTTACAATAGCACTACTAGAAAAAAATCTCCCTTTAAAGGGTTAAACAGAGAAAATTAATGGAATAGATAATTTGATTAGATTTAGCTAAATATAATATAAATTCCCAAATTCTAATTTCTGTTTGATTTATATGACGCTAATTATGCATAAATGATGCTAATGAAAATAGAAAACCATATTCAATTAATGGGACAACGTTAAACTCTGATGATAAAGCATAATTTAATTTCTGATATCCAAGCTAAAATCATGTTCCCAAAAATAATACACAGCAAAAAAAATGTCCTTTCGAAGAGAGATTAAAATTTAAATTGGTATATAGCTCTTCGTATTCAATAAAAGAATTTACTCTATGATTTATGAGCCTTTCAGTAAATTCGTAAAGATGACTTAACAAGATGGAACTCAACCATTACTTTTAAGAGTTAAACTGCAAACTGCTTAAAACAGATACTTCAAGGAATCTTTTATATACAAACTTCTATGAGATAATTGTTGATAATACCTTGTCTAAGGTTCTAATGAATACGACTACTCCAAATTTTGTGATGACGTTTAAATGGAAGAAATATTAATGTGTGATCATAAACGAATTATTCTGGTTCATTTTGATTTCCTGTATTAATGTAAATTAATGTGTGTAATTAATTCATGTGAAACTATAACATTCTAGGGTTCTCATTAATAAATTTAATTTAATAGACAGATACAAAGTTGTGAGGAGACACGTGGCAGAAAAAGAATGAAAATATTTTCCCTCGCCCTATCTTTCGAAAAACAACTGCTAATCTTCCAGAACAAGGCTTGAGACAAATTAGATAGTAAACAGACACTAATTCAATAAAAACATAACTATTACCTATCTCGATTGATACCAGTCTCGTGAAAAGACATTCAACAATAAAACCGTTATTTTACCATTTTATTGCTTTTCTTTATTATCTAGTTATTTTTTAGTGGTATTGTGTGGTGGTTGATTCAGCTAAGTAAAGATCATAAAATTGAAATGTCTATAGGTTCTGAGTAATTTCTGTTATCTATTACTCGTCTTAAAACGAAATAATGTATCTGCCTAGGTTTGAAACTCATTTTAGTCGAAAATAATAGATTTATTTTGTATTATCTGTAAGCCTATTCCTTTGATTTAAGAAATTTATTTTTACACTGCTTCTATGATCCTCGGATTGCCAATTATAAACACTTTGGTAATTTTAAAACATAAAGATTAAATTATACAACAAAAAAGCAATGATCACTGTTTTAATTAAAATTTTTTCAATATTGAAAGTTTACATCTATTTTATATCGTTTGACGAGATATTGCTTTTGAATATTTCCACTATGAATGCAAATGTTATTCTTTTGAATTCAAATTTAGGTTGTATTTATTCTTTGTCATACACGGACGGAAAAAAAATCCCAACACCAAGAAAGATTTGTATCAGATAAACGAAATTTGATAGGCGTGTTTATACATCTGAAATATGACGTCTATTTAAATTTCGCGCTAGGCGCATAAGTGTGGCGTTAGTAGCGCCACTATGAACATGAAAATCAGGTTTGCTATAAATACGTACTGTGAAGCTCGTGAACGTTATTTATCGTTGAGATTTGACGTAGTGAGTTGATGTTAGTCAAGACTGCCTTCAAGAAGACGAAGAAGCCATCATCAACAGCTCACTGAGTTTGAACAAGGTCGTGTAGTAAGGCTACGAGAACGTGGATTTTCTTTCCGCGAAAGATATTGCAGAAAGACTTGCCTGGAATATATCCACAGTGAATGATTTTTGGCAGCAGTGGTCAAGGGAAGGTACTGCCTCAAGAAGACCGGGTTCCCGGCGGCCACGTGGCACTACTGAGAGGGAAGACAGCCGTTTTCGGATTATGGCTGTGGCGCATTCTACTGTGTCTCCGGCAGAAATTCGAGCTGCAGTTGGCACCACAGTGACACAACGAACTGTTAAAAATCGGTTACTTCAAGGACAACTCCGAGCCAGACGCCCTTTAGCTTGCATTCCACTGACTCCAAACCACTGCCGTTTGCGACGTGAGTGGTGTCAAGCTAGAGCTCATTGGAGGACGGAGTGGAGATCTGTTGTGTTTTCTGATGAAAGTCGGTCCTGCCTTGGTGGCAGTCATGACCGGGTGTTGGTTAGAAGGAGGCCAGGTGAGCGGCTGCAACCAACCTGTCTGCGGCGTAGACACACTAGACCTGCACCTGGAGTTACGGTCTGGGGATGATTCAACCTGTTGTGCTGCCATTCATGAACAGCATTCAAGGGGGAGTTTTCCAACAGGATAACGCTCGCCATCATACCGCTGTTGTAACCCAACGTGCTTTATATAATGTCGACATGTGGCCTTGGCCTGCTGGATCACCAGATCTTTCTCCAATCGACGTATGGGACATCAATGGACGACAACTCCAGGGCCATCCACAACCAGCATTAACCGTCCCTGTACTTACCGACCAAGTGCAACAGGCATAGACCTCCATCCCACAACTGACATCCGGCACCTGTACGACACAATGCACGCACGTTTGCATGCTTGCATTCAAAATTCTTGCGGTTACACCGGTTATTAATGTACCAGCATCGCGCTTACATTAACCTGTGATCTTGAAATTTTAATGAATTCAATATGTTACCTAGATAAATGTATTGCCGAAATTTCCTTACTCTGCAATAATTTTTACTTGGTTTTGGGATTTTTTTCCGTCAGTGTATTTGATTTACGATTGTTGCTGTAATTACTCACAATAAATGCAAAAGCAGCTTCAATAGCCTGTATGAATGTCCTTTTCACTCTAGAAAAGCAGAACATTGATCAGCTAATATGCATTTTCAAGTCAGATGATGAAAGAAATGTGCAGATCAAGGGGTGCTTGTTGAATGATAGATCATAAAAAGCACTGATTAGGATCAAGGAATCCATGAAGAAACATGTGAGGTAATTTAAAGTCTAAAATTTGAATTGTGATTGTAGAATAGAAGGATTAGTTTAGTTAAATTATATTAATGTTCCTTTTTGAAGCAACAACAGGCCTGTTTTGAGACGCTCCTCGAAATTTTGAACCTATATCAAATGACGAAGACGACACCTCAGCTGACACCACCCTCTCTAAACTTCTGAACTACAAGAACGGGAGGAGGTTTGTACCCGTAAGGCTACGGCCACACAAATGTTTTTCTCGCTGTGCAGTAGCGACGGGCTCCACAACACGGCCGGCTGCACGTGCGGTTTCTTTAATGCTAGCTCAATCGTTTCTTTGTTCTATCTAGTGCAACATGAATACATTTACACGAATTAGAAATCAATCATCATTTAAATTTGCATATTAGTACAGTTTGATGAAAATACATTTTTTGAAGGGTTTATTATTTTAAATACATGTTTTATACTATATAATTACATTTTTAGTTCTTTAATTTTTTAATTTTTTGAACTAAAATCAAAGAAAAATATTATCTGTTTTATTAAAAAGATCTTCTAAATTTTGGTATGTGAAAAATATGTTCTAAGTTTCAGATATTTGCAAAACTTCTAAAAAAGCGTCGTGATGAAACTAATTTTTCAGAAATATGAACAGTTGGTCTTTATTTATGAATCATTTATATAAAATCCTTTAGTTGTATTTTGCATCTATATTGTAAATTTAAAAAAAAACTTTAAAAATTGCACAAACAACTTTTTATTGCAATATAAAAATCAGTTTTAAGCCTAAAATTATTTTAAAATTTACTTGAACGATAATTAAAAATAATCAGCTGAATATTTTTCTTGTACAGTGGTTAATAAGCTTATTCGCAGAGTAGGCCCGAGGTAATTTTACCAACCGGGCAAAGCAACAGTATGGCGCCACCCCAACACACATAACCAAAGTATTTTTTTTTAAAATTATATTACGTCGTTATTCTAAATGCGAAACACATTTCTACATATAAATATGCATGTTTAGTCTGCAAATATGACTAAATAAAATTATGATGAGAAATTTTGATCTATAGATATATTTAAGATTATTTAGGTCTTATTGAAACTAAAATAATATATTCAACAAATTTATTTTAAAAATAGTTGACTTTATTTTAAAACAGTATTATAAGTTATATTCAAAAACTAACTTTCCTTGCATTTATCCGCAATATTTCTTCTCAATTTCAATGTTCTACAAAAGGTCCCGTTTAATTGTCATGGTTGCTAAGCCATATTCACTCTTGGGACAAGGTAGATTGCAAATACGTTTTAATAAGTTTCAGTTTAAAAAAACTTCTCTCGCCACCAGTTGCAATTACTAGGAAAGTCTGAAAAATACTCAAAGCTACTGAAATATTTCAAAAATTTGCAGCAACACTGCTCATATTGAAGTAAGTTAGAATCTCCAACATCTGATCAATTCGTCTGGTAGTAGAATTAACATAACTAATATTTCTTGGTGAAGTTGTAAACCATCTACATCATTATGATCATCATCACTGAAGGCGAAATAAAGGCCTACATACCTAACATACCTAAAATTTTATCCTGTTTCGGTTTCTTGATGTTAGATAAAAACCAATTTTTTCATATATAGCGTTTTGTTCTTAAAAGCGTTCCTGAAAACAGTTGATTGTGACATCCAAAATAAAAAAAATAAAAGCAAAATAGAAGCTATGCTTGAATCTCCTTCGGAGGAGCTTCGTCTAGAGATTCATAACCATATTGCTTCTTCTTCTTCTGTGGTCTAACTTCTAGTTCTTGAAATTCTGATTCAGTCTCAATACTGTTGCAGAGGTCATGTGCAGCAACCAGAATTTGTTGAATTCCCTTGTCTGATCTCCTTTCTATCATAGCTTGCCTTGTTCTGACAATCATTTCGACATCACAGAACACATCTATATTTTCACTTTAGTTTTCTATATCTCACTATACAGGGTTCCCACTTATATCCGTTACACTCCCTTAACTTCTAAACTCTGACAGCTTAGGCCAAAAAGTTGGTGTCTAGGTATAGTGAAAAGGCTATGCGCTAATAGATGACAAAATTTACAATGCCATCTCTCGGTAAATTTTGGAATTAGCGGTCGTATCTCGTAAACGGTGACAGACAGGTTTGTGGAGCTTCAATAAGAACTCAGTTTAGAGAGTGGATAGTACATGAAATATAAAATGCAAGAGGGTTGATCTTCAGGATTCTGTTCTGATACCTGTATTTTTTCCTTTCATATGATAGCTTTGGGCAAGCAAATTTTTCAGTGGATTTTTCATCTCTTCCAGCTATATTAAAAGTTTCTTGATTAAAGCATCGCATATTGCAATGGATCCCAAAAAATGCTCTTTCATGCAACTTTCTGCACCTGTAATGCACCATACAAATCTTATAACAAATGTCATCAGCCCAACGTGACTTAATTCAGGTGTGAAGTCTTAACTTTTGGAGTAATATTCCCATTTTGAAGCTTCCTTCAAAATTTGTTCTCGATTTTGGATCCAAGTAGCCTTATGGTTTCATTTTTCATAGCTTTTCTCGGTAATGAATATATGATTCATTAGATATTGCTCTTTTCAAATGGTCAGGACTAACGACGCAAAATTTTCCAATGAATGCAAGTAGCTTTAAACAATTTCCACTGATTTTGCCATATAGTGTATCTTTCTTTCCTGTTTCTCTTTTGGAAACACACCCACGTATTCTAAAAGTTTGAACACTTCTCTCCAATGTCCATTCTTCATTTTGGTTTCTTTCTGATTTTTAGAATTTACAGTCCTTCCTAATCTAATACTCTTACTGAACTCCAAGCGAAGCTCGTAAGCTTTCGTATGATTTGAAGATTTCTTATGTGCTGGACACTGTTCGTACATGTGTGTAAAATCATAAACCCCGATTGTGACGCTAATTACATTTGCACAAAATCAGAAAAGATGCAGCAGAAACAAAAAATTGCGAATGCGCAAAGCTGTTTTTAGAACCCTGTCCCTACCCAATGTCGTAAATTAATCGCCGACTTAGCACTGCGATGTACGACGATTATATTTTGAGGTGCGTCCCCCCAGAGTCTGGAGGCACGAAGCGAGCATTATCAGCCTCTGTGCGAAAACTCGTCAGTGGTAGTGGGGCATTTAGTACATGTCATATGTCTTGGTGATATTATTCAGAGTAAGAGAAGTGGCCACCAACTCTAAAGGGAAGTAATGATTTGCCATTTTTTCGGAGCTCTCTTGTCTATTAAACCATTTTTTTTCTCCTTCACGCTCTCACTTTGGCGCCACCTCGGATTTTGCGCCACGGGCCAAAAAATTTACAAACCCTACTTTGATACACCAAATTCAGGAAATGAGACAATATCATTGGCTCGTTTCACCGAGAGCCGGTGACATCATTGAATTGCTTGGACTTCGCGCATTTCGAACTACGATACGAACGTACTTCGCAATTTTATTTAGTCTAATGATTATTTCCTTTTTCTTTTTACTCACGAATAAGATGGATTTGGCTGAGAAAATTCACTTGAATATTACTATTCGAGAAATACCAATTCGCACAAGTACCAAATGGAACAGCAGATAATCATCTCCAACAGAAGAAAGAGTTGATTGTTGGTAAGTTTTGTTTTGAATGTAATCTTAGTTTTTCCTCTTTAAAGACAATCTTCTTTAGTTCTAGTAATATATATATGTAGTATTCCCATAACTAACTCTAACTAAAGTGCTTTTTAATGCTATTAATTGTAGAAAAAAATTCATATTCATTCATTATTCATTCTTTCTTAGAAAATGAATTAAATAATAATAATAAAACAACTATATCTTTCAGTAAGTTTATAAGATTGTTTTCACAAATTTTGTTTGTTATATTTTTTTATTGTGTTATGTGGTTATGCATTATTCCAAGAATTCAAAGATGTAATAATCAAAATGTTAATTCTTTCATAATTACTTATGTAATTTATTAACTCTAAACAAAAATGACAAAAAAAATGCAAAGAAATCAAAATATTCTATATAAATGTATAAAAATATTCTAATATAAATATTTTGATTAAAAATAATTTATTTAGATAAGACTTCCATAATGAAAATATAGTAATCTATGTTCATTTTTACTTTATATTGAGCAAATGTTTTACTAAGACAATTGTTAATTTTCAGAAGAATTTAATTTTGATATAATTTGATTTATATTACCAGTTTCTTCATTTTGGGCCTCAAAATGGGCATATCTTGCTTGAAGTATATATAAGTTTTTAAAAAATCTATCTTTAAATTTAAGAAAGAAAAATCATTCATGGCTGATACACGTCTTCCTTTCATTAAATCAGTTTCTCATTTAATTCCAGGTTTCTATACCTGTTTATAGAGTAAAGAGTAATTAAATTTGATATATTTATTCAAAATGTGTAGGTAAAGAATGCCCTTTGTAGATGTTTATTTTTTATTATTAATGGGGAAGTTAGGCATGATTTATATGTGAGGAATTAATAAATTTTGATTAAGATTGGTTAGCAACTATTTTCTGTTTAAAATTCATATGCATAAATTTTATTTGGACTGCTGTAGAGAGTGTTGAAAGAAGAGAAATCTTGATCAAGGAAACAGCTTGCCATTATTAAGTGAGAATTATTTGCAGGGTATACATGGTTCACAATCTTATATATAAATTTACCTCAATTAGGCCTTCAAATTAAAGTAGCAAATCTCAATTTCCTATGTTTAAGAGAGTCGGTAGACATCCGATGCTAGCTTCCTCTCCTCCTACAAGCAGTGCGCTATCAATGCCAGAAAAATTCATTTCTCATGGACCGTCCTGTATTAGAAGCAAACTATTTTCCTAGTTTAACTGAAACAAGCCTTCAAATTAAAATCGTAAATCTCGAACCATGCATTGAAGGCAAAATAGATACATAAAACTTTCTTTCACATATAGAGTAGCTGGTTTTTAGTATTACGGACACTACAGTTTAATTAATTTAGCCTTTAGAATATCATCAGTAATGGAAACAAAATAATTAACACAAACTGTTATGAAAAAATGTGAATTTGAATGAGTCATCCAATTATTTTATGCAGCATAAAAATACTTACGTTCATACGAAATTGATTTTCCATTTACGTTATTTTTTCAAAGATAACAAATGCTAAAAATTACATTAAATAAAATCGATTTCAAGAACATGTTTTCTTAACAAAATAAATAATCTCAGAAATGTCATACTTAAAACAAAATGCGTTTGTATTTATCTTGCTCAGTAATAAAGAAAATAACATAGCACAAACTTTTATGATGCATAAAATTTTAATTCGAATCCCCTGTATAAATATGGTCTCAAAAGCGTCGTGTCCGTCAGTCTAAATTAGAGCAAGATGGAAAGCAAAATGAGCATAGCGGTTTTGTGCTTCTTAGGTTTGTTTGTTGTCGTTCAGGGGTTGTCACTTGAAACAAAAATCTTGGTAAAGTATGAGAAATTCTGGAATTACGCTATTTGCCTTTCAAGTGAGTCTATGAAATTTTGCAGTAAATGTATGAATAAAGTAATGGAAAAATTATAGATTAAAAATGAAATCAGATCTTTAATCTATTATCAATATTTTTAGTGGATTTTTTTGTTATAATTTTTTGTCGGAAACGAAAGGTGATCGTAGAATTGTTTGCAATTCATTCCAATTTTTTTAACGGAATTTATTGTTGTTCCTTATTGTCAAAAGTAGATTCAGTTCGCAGAAATGGGTTAAATTTATTAAATAATATTTTTAATATAAATATATTATTCTTAGTTATTTTTAAAATTTAAATTCGATTGCAATTTAATAGTTCATTTAATTTTTCTTAACTGGCAAAATTATAAAAAGTTATAAATGTTAAACCGTCTTTTTTAATCAGGCAGAAGAAAAAAATTAATAATTGTAGTGCAATTTCTTAAATTTGCACATGTTGTAATTCTTGTCAGGGAAATTAAGTTTGTCCGTCATGTGCCAATTCAAATTTTCGTAATCTATTGTTTTATTTGTTACTCGTAGAAAATAGTTATTGATAGAAAAAATCTAAATACTATAGAGCGGAATTTGTTTGATGAAATTAATTAAAAGATTACTTTTATATAACGGCTAAGATTTTCAAACATATATATTTAAAATTTTGACCGGTTTTAACACTGTCAAATTCAGATTTATTTTAAATCTGTTTCGGTATTTTATATTAAGATATTAATTTTAAGTGTTATACAAATCGCAATTGCATTATAAAAATTCTTTTATCAATGTTTATTATTTATCCTTCCCTTGCCTAAACAACTATGATATCAAATTCCACTGAAAGTACATGACATCCCAGCTAAAACAAATTTGCAAAAAATCTGCAGAATAGTAAATGGCATTTTGCACTATAAAAAAGAAGACAAGCGATTCGAGTTCTTGACTAATTAAAATTTTATTTATAAAATTTTAAAAATCTTGCCAACGTTAACAATGACTTATTCATGGATATGTGAAACAATACAAGAAAATAACAAACAAGATTTTGTTGATGAACATTTCGATAAGAGAACTTCTAATAAAACAAATTTCCATACATATTATAACATTGTTAAAATTGCTGCAGTCTTTCTAAAAATGAAATATAAGCGCTACCAAAAAATCAAAGAAACTTTCAAAACATTTCTCTAACAAATGTATAGAGTTTAAAAAGAAACAAATCATGATGACATTGTATATTTTTAAAAAATATCTCCCGTGAGCTCTGGGGGTTAACAACGGCTAGCGAGCTTACAATTCCATCATTTGCACCGTGGAGAAAGATCGAAATTCAAATAATTAGGTCTAGGCATTCGCTGAACATTCATGATCGTTACTGGACAATGTTCGTGAATTCTTTAACGTTCTAAAGCAATTGGTTACAGTTTCCACATACAGATCTATTGCAAAATTTAATTCGTCTTCTTCTAGAATACTGATAAAATTTGGAGTAAAATCAACAATGCTACGAGTAATTACTTCATGCTGCTATATATATACACGCAACAGTTATTCTGAAGAAAAATTTACAATGACTACGAGTAACTACCTCATTCTTGTATATATACTCGTAATTGTTATTCGTTTAACTTTACTGACTGTTAGCTGTTGCTTGAAAAAACCATCATTGCTCAGTCATCTTTGTCTCAGTATATATGAAATGAATTTCATAGGTTGCTCCATCTAAAGCTGTTGCTGTAGCTTCCCTTCTCGAATCATCGGTATGTCTGCACGGACGAGAGCCGAATATAAGAATACCGGCACCCCGGACCCCGCAGACGCACTACCTTCCTTCCGGTGACAGAAAAGCGAATAGAACTGAAAAAAAAGAAAATCTCCCACTCAGGGGACGTCGGGACCTGAGTACACCAAAAAGCTTAGATGTTTAGCATATAGTTCGGTGCAAGGAAAAGTATTTAAAACTGATGAAACACTGAACTATTAAACAAATTGCATAAAAAGTTAAAGCCATTAACAATTCAGTTAATCATTACAAAAAGGGAATAATTAATTGAGAAATATAGCAAAACTTTTTAAAATCCGTTGAAAAGTTAAGAGTTGCCACAAGACATGAAAAAAACTTTAGTAACGAAAACACGGAATATATTTAAATAGCACTGTTAAAGCCGAAATTTTTGTTATTGTTAAATAATTGCAATCTCATATAATTTAATTAATCTTATTTGTACGATGTCGATGCAGATTGTGACAAAACTTCAAACTCATCCTTTCCGGCGATCGAACCCGCGTTCATAGAGACGGCAAGCAGGAGCACTAACCACATGACCATACCGGACTACACAAAATGGGTGTAAAATAATCTATTTGAGTTTTAACGTCACCATAGCTCTAGCGGCGACATCTAGTGGTGTGAAAATCAACCATGGTCAGAACACGTGCTTCAAAGTCGTAGAGATGATTAATAGATGAGATTAGTAATATGTTGTTCAATAATTTAGATTCTCCGTTTCAATAAATTCGTTTTCATCTTTTTTCATTCTGATAAGCTTTCACTGCACCCAAAGAGCGCAAGCTCCACTTTTCCTTTCTTTTCGGAGGAAAATAGCTAGTCAGAAAGACAGTTGGAAAACTAATTGGAAATTAATTAAATTAGGGGTGAAAGGTTTAAAATGATAAAACCTCAAATATTTATTTTAAAGATTAATTTAGAATTCATTTTTTCAGTGACATATTTAAAAAATTTATTGCCTAATAAAATTTTCGATTGTGAATTTTTTTCTCCTGATGCTTTCTTTTTCTAAATAAGAATATGGTCGATAGGACTAATTGAAAAAGGAACTGATGAAACTTCTGTCTGCTGTAAAATTAAACAATAATGATAATTACATTCAAATTTTGTTTTATATCCTTTGGAAAATGAAGCTGCAATATTAGAGAATATGGTGCAAATTATGTATTTAGAGAAATGCAGATATTAAGAAATTATAAGTTAAATCTTCAAAAAATCAACAGATTATTCGTCAAGTTTAATTTTGTTATGAAAATCTGCTAAATAACTGCAAATTGAATTGAAGACAAAATCCAGATTTTTCGCTGTCTTACAAAAATCTGCAGAATATTTTGAAAAAAATATAATAAGAAATTTTTTGCAGATTTTATGCAGATTAAATTGAAAAAAAATACAGATTTCAAAATATCTGGGGAGATCTGAAAAAAACTTCAAAAAAGTTTTTTCTGCTAATTTTCTGCAGATTTTTTCAGCTGGGATATTGTTTAAAATTAATAATGCAAGATTTTTTTTATTTCTTATGCCGTCTCCATACATAACTGAATTTTAGGATACTTCTTTCGCCACTTGCATATTCTAAAAAAGTTAAATTAATTGGAATTTACTTTGGTATCTTAATTTGCATTTATATTTTCTAAAATAAAACCATCAAATCGTAAAGATTCGTTGAAAATCAAAATGGAAAAATAAACAATCAGCGCATTCTTTCAAAAATGCGATATATGTACCTATGCTGTAGCTTCATAATATCATGACATGGAAGTACGAGCTTTGGCCGGAGATAGCAGGATTATTGTCTCTGTCGCTACCTTTGAAATTTTGAGTTCCAAAGAGCCTCTTGTCAGCGGCCGTGTTTTTTACTATTTCAGGTTAACGCATGATAATCTGGAATTCACGCTAGTTAATTTTAGTTTATTTTTAATGCATTATATATTTAGAGAACTACTTTCAGTTTCTAGTTAACAAGGATGACTTCGATTTGAATTATGTGTTTCACAATATGCACATATGACTTAAATTCTAATAAAGCAAGGGATTATAGTAAAACACTAATGGTATGAAAAAAGATATTTTGGAATTTCTTAAAAAATAATGTAGGTTGGTTATAAAAGTAATATTTTTGAAGCCATTAGCACAGATTCACTTAATTGCAATAATTTACATTTTATTTAGTACATATTTTTATAAATGTGTAAATCCTTTGAACTAATCTTTCTTCGTGTTGTGTTTTAGCATCACTAAAATAATCTTATTTTCTGTTGAAATTAAATTCCTGTACATAGGTGAAATAAATCTGTCACTTCGTAAGATTTAGGAAGTCATAAAAGAAGTATTTATTTAACATATTCAAAAAGTCATAAAACTCTCAAGCAAATGTATTTTAGTTCATTAAAAAAATTTAAAATTTCTTTCATTCAATGTTACTATACTCATGAATTTTTAAAGTAAAAGTTTAGGTATTGAATATAAAGAAAAGAATTAAGATGGTACATTTAACAAATTTATTCTTTATAAAATGTTCAAGCATTAATTTTTTTATATCTCTTAGATGAAAACTTCAAATTAAATCGAATAACATATTATGGTGTGATATTTTTTGTCTATTTCAAATATTATAAAAAATTACTTTTTTCATGTAATTATGACCAACTAATTAATTAGTCAAAAAATTCATTATTTTATGCCTTGCAAAATTTACCATTTTTTAACCGTTTTTAGATAAACGATTAAATATTATCGAAATCTATAAAGAAATTAAACAATTAAAGCTAGGAAAATTCGATCAATTAAAGGCTAACACACTTTTATTGTTTCAGATGGAACATCCCCTCAAAGAATTAATGAATGCATCAAAATATTGAGACCAGAGGTAATAAGTTTTGTTTACCATTGAAAATTCTGCAGCTTCCTAAACATATCCAACCTTTCGGTTGGATAGGTATAAGTGGAACTTTATTTTAAAAAATTACAACCTTAGATGCTGTAAGAATTTTGAATTCAAAGTTACAATGAATAAAAATTTAAACAGTTATAAACATTATAAATATAAGAGATATTTACCAAACACATGTCAGTTTAAAATTTCCTGTAGATTTTTACATAGTGTTGAAATTTCTGCTTAGCTTTAGACTGTTGCTGTTTGAAATTAATCATAAGGATGTTTGTTCAAATACCATATCACAATGATCCGAAGATAAATTCCATGTTCTTGCATACAAATTCCATAAGAATTCGAATCCTAGCGCGAGAAAGAGGATTCAATTACTCTTTGCCGTCAAAGTTCTTCCATAACAACTGAAGTAGGTTTCGTAATGTGATATGAATTCTTTAGGGGGCACTCCGTGGTGTAGGGAATAGGGCTACCTTCTTATACACAGACACAGAAACATTCGATTTAAAATGGAACCGGTGGAGATAAGATGGAAAGGGCCCATATTTGTTGCAGAAGAGATTTTGGTTCAGGTGACTCTGGAAAGACTTTAGAATAGAACATGAGATCTGAAACTCAATGGAAGACTGCTACAGGGGCTCGTTGGCAATGAAATAAAGAAGGGAAAATGATACACCACTCAAATATACAACACAGGTGGTACATAAATTTTCGATAGCACAACAAAACAGTTGCATGAATAACATACGAAGGGTGTATCACTTCGGATAGCAAGTACTTTGAATAGTCATTTTAAGTGCTTCATAGCTTTGTACCTGGTTCTGATTGCCATTGTATCTTTCATGCTGCCTAACCTTTAAAATATTTTTTCAGGCAACTGTGTTTTTCTATTGTAAAATAATGTTATAATTCTAATGTTTATATAAATAGTGTGATTAACGAAATAATATTTATTGCTATTTTAATGCAAAAATTACTGCAATTAACTAATTATGTACTTATTCATGTATATTCAGTATATTTACAACCTTAATACAATTTAATATAACTATTCGACGATTCAATTCAAAATTGAAGTTGAAGAAAATACCTGATCATTTTGCTTCTTTTAGAGAGAAACTGAAATTCCTCTCCCTACAATGCTGATATCTTTCTGAATCTTAACGGTTCTCAACTGGAACTTTTATATAATCTGCCCCATATATCTGTCTCAAAGTTATGTAAAATAAGCTTCGCAAATGTGCTGTTAAAAATTATTTACTACAAATGCTCATATTTCCTCGAGTATTCAAAACATTTATTTTGAATTTTAGTATAATGTTTCGTTCCCATATTGTTACGTATTCTGTAAGTTTTGTATGATTTTATTGAAAACTTTGCATGTTTTAAGTAAAACACGTGCTGAAAATCATGGAATTTTTTTTAAAAAACCCTTATATCTCCCAAAAATACGTGCTATTTTTATGCAAATGCATGTATGTATTGAGCAATGTATTGTATGTATTCAGTTCAAACCTATTAATTACGCAGTCGAAGCTCAGGGGCAGTTCCACGAGCTTTACGGAGAAGACCAAAAAAATGTATAAATTCGAAAGAGTCTGTCCAGATGCTTTTGATCACATAATGTAATTTATTTTATTTTTATTTCTTCAAGTTTTATTCACTTTTTTCCAACTGCTTAAGGAATCAGCCATTCTGACTCCAAGTGTAGGGGTAAGGAGTGGTGTTGTGTTATGAATTGTAACTTATATTTTAACTTTTCCCTTTCGAACAGTATATCTGCTGCCCCCATTTTTTTAATTTCGCGATGAGTTAACACAATAGAATTTCACCTTACTACTTTAAACTAATCTGGCTTTCCACTAATCTCTCTACAGTTAAAAATAACAGCGAATCACTCAGTAGTAAAAAATAGGCTTTATTCTACTTTACCATTCTATCACTCTATTAGAATTGGCAAAATTTTGTGAATTAAGTAACAATGGCAATGTAGCAAAATGACGAATAATTATAAAAAAATAAGAACAGGTAGCCCTCTGACGGTCGGAACGGACCTTTGATCTTATTTCCCAATTACAGTAAAAATTCTCTACGCGTCCGCTCTGCTTAGCAGTCCCCTATTTCAGAGGTAATTTTTGTTTTGAACAGAATTTTTGACTACTAAACATATTATTATAATTTTTACCGGCCACTCAATGTCCTCTGAACGGCCAGGTTGGTCGCCCGTTCAGTGAAGTGTATTCTGTTTCTCTCTGTGTATTTTCACCTTTATTATGAAGAAAAGGAGAAAAGAAAGACCAAAATATAAATAAACTTAAAAACAACATCGTAAATCAGAATAAAATTAATCATTCTTTTTCCAGTATGAAGGAAAGAGTAAACTTCGGCCTCTACAGAGATTGGGCATTCAAGATCTGCTTCGAACTCTGATGGGTTGCGACCATCAAGCAAAGAAAACTTTCAGCTCAACAGACCTTAGGAAAAATAAATGAAAATATTGCTGAAAACAATTATAGTCCAGTAAAATATGCAAAAGGTCGGGTTGTTTTGATTTTTACTTTCTCGTATACGAAGTATACAAAGAGAGAGTATTGTAATCGTCAAAAAATTCGAACTCCAGATTTTGACGAATCTCCACGTTTTAGACCTCCCTGAGTCCGAAAAACACAATTTTGGAATTATGTCTGTCTGTGTGTCTGTGAACACGATAACTCGAAAACTATTAGAGATACAAGGATGAAATTTGGTATGTGGTCTTTAAACATAATTCGTAGGTTTCTGTCAAATTTTGGACAAAATCCGTCAACGGGAAGTCTGTCTGTCTGTATGTTCGAGGTCATGCGAACGCTATAACTCAAAAACCTGAAAAGTCAGATGGATAAAATTTGGTACACAGTTTTATCGTCATGAATGTAGGTCCGTATAAAATTTTGGGTCAACTCCGTCAACGGGCTGACTGTCTGTCAGTCTGTATAATAGCATACTTGTTCAACTCCATGCGCAGGCGTAAATGCCTGTGCAAAGAAGGGATACTACGAATACTTGGCAGTTTTCCAAAAACCAATTCTGGTGGCGAGGTTTTTAAAGGAAGCAAACATTTAGGGCGTCTCGTTTTTCTTGCGTATTGGAAGCAACCTCTGCGCATGCGCAAGCTATTCAGCGAGCAAGCTATTCTCCTGTTTCCTTCTCCGCTCGAGTTTGATAAAAAAATAAATTTTGCGAAGTTTTAATACATACGTATGTTTCTGAAAATGATTATTCACCTCAATATTTTACTATCACTATAATCAACAATGAAAAACCTTCTGGTAGTCATTGCATTCTGGGTTACAGTTGGTTCGAACTTTTTATCAACGCAGGGGGAAGGGAAATGACAAATGTTTGAAAAGTATACGAGAAAGTTTAGGGGAGGCCACTCCCGCTGGTTGGATATGTTGTTAGTGTTGGGCGTGTGTCGTAAAATCCAAGTTTTCGACCTCGTCGCGCCAAGGCGCGCAACTTGAACAAAACATCAAAATTTTGGATATTTTCTAAATTTTTTCACAATATCTCCAGAACAGTCGGTTTTACAGAAAATATTATCCTTCACAATTTTAAACTAGAGTAAATTTGTCCCAGTTTGAGCCCAAAATCAGCTCTGTAACTTAGATAGTGACCAAGACACAAGCTTCCAAAAAATCACGATTTTCTCAAAAATTTATGAAAATTGTTATTTTTCGTCAATTTTTGTTGAATATATTCTAAGATAATATAAGGTGTTGAAAGCAAACGTCATATGGAACAATTTTAAAGACGAGTAAATTTGCTATAAAGAAAGCACTATAGATGTTTCTACGACTTATATTTCAAGATATGCAGTTGTTCAACGAAAGAACGGTTTAGAAATTTTTGACATCATAAAACAATTAAATAGTCTCAAAAAATATGTACTAAGTTTATATAACAAAAGTTAAAACTTGGGCAGTAGTTGTTAGGCATAAACCATATAATATATGTTATTTAAAGTTGTTGCCTTTTTGATGGGCCAGGACGGAAATCTTCAAGCTCTGTCTGCTGCTCCTTGTCCTCTTCATCCAGCTTAAAATATAAATCTTCTATATCTTCGTATATAAAGTTATTTATTGATGATGGCGTGTCGCCTTCATCTTCAATTCTGTCCTCAAGTAGATTGATGTTTGACACGTTCTCGCAAGCTTCTCCCAGAGAACAAGTGCACAGGAAAGAACATATAAGACCTGCTTTCCGGCAACCACAAGCATTCTTGCACCTTTTCTTGCAGTTGCAAGATATGATTTTCAAGAGGGATTCAGGAACTGCACCCCTTTCCATTTTGCGTGGAGAGAGGCCGAATCGGGTAGGTATCCAGCCCCACTCTAGAGGATTTTTCTCATGTCCTAACCACTTCTGTATCTGAAGGTAAGAAAGATCCTAAGGCATGAAATCGTGCTGCATCTACGGTTCGGGGTAAACGTGATAGAGTGGACCTTGCTTTAGTTGCTGATTTTTTTTAATACCCGCGACGGCCCAGCCTACCCAAAAAGGGTGTAAGGCAAAGAAGGCAGCCGGGGAAACAAAGAAACCCCCAAGGTGCGTCGGCCAACGACAGGACCCAGCCCCCGGACCAGCATTTATTGAGAAAAGCTTACAAACATTGCCCATAGTGGCAGTAAAATATAAAAAGGGCGCTGGACACATAAAGAATAAAAAGGGTGCCGGACACACAAACTGAGTAAACATAGTTACAAAAATGAAACACCAATACGTACTATGCTCAAACAGGAGCAGAAATTAAATACAAAAGGTGCCGGACACAACACATAACGTCGTAACACAGTTGATAAAAAGATACAAGCGATGAAGTCTCAAGCGACCTACTCATCGGTCGCCACGAAAATAAACAATTAAAATTTTACAACAAATCAGCATAAAAATCCCGCAATACAGACATTTAATAAATAAGATTATCATAAAACATCAATTACCACATATTAAAAGCAAATGTAAAACACACGTAAAATACAAGACACACACATCACACCAATCACAATTAGTTGCTGATTGCATAAACAGCGTGTAGCGCAAGTGATTGAGATCACATGCAGAGGTTCTGGGGTTACCTCCATATAAATGAATCATAAACGTTTCGCCTGACTTAGCCTCTTGGTCAATGGTAGCTTCAGAGTTGAAAAATACTTCTATTTTTTTCTAAAAGAGAGCAAAATTTTGTTTTCCCATGGCCGAATAGTGCACTTGTAGTATCACACCCACTGAAAGCGTAAATGAACAAAATCATTCTGCTGAATTTGTATTTCAATTATGTTGTGGAGTATAACACATCAGGCGTCCTCCCTTTCCCACATTTTCGGAAGTACAAGTTCTCTTTCATTGGAGCTAACCCCGTTAGAAGGACTAAAACGTCAATGCCTTCACCAACCACGAAAATATTGTCATACTGAGATTTAACAGAAACGACAGTTTCAACAGTTAGTACGTCTGCATCCTCTACTGCCTATTTAACTGTAACATTTGCTTTTTGTAGAAACTTTTTCAAGAGGTCAATGAAACGCACCTTGTATCTTTCATTTGCTAAAAATTATTCTTGAGAAGTTCCTGGACATGTGGTTTCATTGAAGATTATCTCATGTGATGAATGTGAGTTTGCTCGTCGAATGCGTTGTGCACTTTTGGTGCTATTTCCATTCACAGCAGAAGGATATCCATCAAACACTACGGCTATGTTCGATTCACAATGTGTTTGTAAGTATGTGAGATAACTCTTAGCAATGTCCTCGAAATTCATGTTCCACTGCCAAACAACTTTGTGAAGTAAATGGCCTCCATCCACCACTACAAAATTATTTTTACCTTGGACAGCATCAATTTTGGTTGGTGTGATCGCTGAAAACAGGGGCGATTTAGTTCCCTTTCGCATTCCCTCTTCTTTAAACAGTGACAAAGGGAAAGGTGACAGTACAAAGGTGAAAAACATTTCCAAGTCTTCATCTGACTGTTTGGCTACACAAATTCTGTGGAAGAGGGTTAGTGGGTCCGCAGTAATTTTTTCTTTCCCAATTTTAGCACTGTTATTAACAGAAGCAAGTTTAATGACTTTATCTTTACGCTTGAATTTAACGTTTCCGAAGTTGCCACCAACAATTCTGGAGATTCCCTCGCAACCAAGTTCGTGAGACAAGTGGCAATTAACATCAGCCGTTCCTACTACACCACCGCTTATTGACATCAGCACATCATTTATGGGGAATGGTATGTGTTGAGAAAACCACCTTATAGTAGTTTAGGACATATTCAACAAAAATTGACGAAAAATAACAATTTTCATAAATTTTTGAGAAAATCGTGATTTTTTGGAAGCCTGTGTCTCGGTCACTATTTAAGTTACAGAGCTGATTTTGGGCTTAAACTGTGACAAATTTGCTCTACTTTAAATTTATGAAGGACAACATTTTCTGGAAAACCAACCGTTCTGGAGATATTGTGAAAAAATTGAGAAAAGATCCAAAATTTTGATGTTTTGTTCAAGTGGCGTGCAGTGGCGCGCCTTGGCGCGACAAAGTCGAAAACTTGGATTTTACGACACGCGCCCAACACTAACAACATATCCAAAAATCAAAACTACCCGACCTTTTGCACAGAAAACCCCTATTTTCTGACGGATTTACTGGACTATTAGGACTTCTTTCATAATTTAAAACAAGCAGAAAAATGCTACCTTTGAAAACGCTAAAAGAGCCAAGCAAATGCAAATCGTATCTTTTTTCCGAAAAAAATTAGAAGTTTCCGAAGTACTTTTTACTTTAGATTATTCTTAAAATTCGCTTTACGAATAACGAAATAACGAATACCTAGAATGAGGAGAAAGTTCTTTTTTGCTATTCCTCTGGGAATACATTTTTAAAAGCTGTTTTGAGATTCGAAATATCCCTAATACAATGAAGTGAAATGAAATCATTATTTATTTCAGGAACTCAAATCACTCTACCAGACTATTCAGGATTTTCAAAAACTCAAAAGCGAAAGCATTTACGATTCATTAAAGGAATAGATTATGCCTAAAAGGTTGGTTTTCGTTATTCATGCTAAATAATAAATTTTATAAATTATGTTTATAGAAGATATTTATCAAATATATATATTAAATTAACATTAAATTTTAATGAATGTGCATGAAATGACAGAACATTATGTTCAAAAGGAAAACAACTAACAATTTAGCAATTTTTTGCAAAAACTTCAATTTTAACTATACTATAACTATTGAAAACCAAATAAATTAATAATACTAATGAATACAATTATGGACATAGAGATATATGAACAGAGTCACATATAAGACTATATATAGAGAATTGTATATGAATTAAAACTAACAGTACTTGAAAAAGTCATTCAACGTTTTGGAATTTCTACCATTAAAGGGGCAAGCTAGACTGTGGATTAGATTGTCATGTTAAACCAAATTTTGCAGAGCTATCCATCCATGAAGCCAATTGTTGAAAAACAAAAGGCAAAAGAACCCTAAATTATAGCAACACTATAATGAAGAAAGAGCTAACATATATATCTGAAATAAACATTGAAATATATTGCACATTATCAAATAGTTAGACGTTAATATAAAATTAAAAATTTAAGAAAAAAAATGACCATTTTTATAATTAAGAATTAATAAACAAATATGTTAAGTAATCCATGCTACTTGTCATTTCACTACATAAGCAAAAAGTAATGACAGCAGAAAACTAGAACTTTATTTTAATTTCTATAACAACAAATAACATAATTAAATAACCAAATATAAGTTAATATTCAAGAAATTAATTAACAAATCCAAATTTAAAACTGTATAATTTTAATCTATAAAAATAATAAATCTGTGTAAAATATTTTTAATATTGTTTAAAACAGTGGCTCCATCTATTTTTAGGAAGATATATAAAAATAAAAAAACCTGGAAATACATCAATTAAAATGACAGAAAATACGAAATATAAAAATCCATTCTAAGTAACTTAAATATGCTTTTATTTATATAAGCATATAAAAATTTGTTAGGAAAACCATATAACAAAGTACTATTAATAAAATGTTTAATGTTATTGATCCTATTTTTGTTATCTGTAAGTAATCAGTTATTTCTATTTATATATTTAATAATTAAATTTTTGTAGATAGATTAGCTGAGATTACAATCCCAAGAAGGAAATCCATTTATTTTAAAATTAAACGCATTTCTTTTATCAAAAACATCAGTGTTAATTTTTCTATCTGAAATTTTTATTTCTATATCGAGAAATTCTGCATATAGTTCATTGTTATTAATCCTTATTAGTTTCAAATAATTAGGATAGAAGTTAATTTGTGGCTTTAGGCCTAATTCTTTATTAAAAACTATCAAATTATGAATATATCTATACATTAAACCAGAATGATTAGAAATGTTTTCTTTCTCATAAAAATGAAGGTATATATTGGCCAAATTATTGTTAGCTGTTCCACCTTCTGGTGGTTCTGTTCCTTTATTCTGATGGTAGAGATTGTTATCAAAATGAATAAAATTAAGACGAAATTAATAAGAGTTTTGGATTTATGAATGGCTATTACCTTTATTAAACCAAAATCTTTATGTATTTATATTAGTGTATTAACTAAATCATCAATATATAAACTATTAAATAGATCTTCGAAGTCAAAAAGTCTGTACAGTAAAAACGTCAACATCTTTAATGGCATTTTTAATTTCAACACTATTATTGATAATTATTGTATAGTTTTATTTCCTCAAATTTTCTATAATTGCCTGCAGGTATTTTTGTAGAATTGTGCCTGATTTAGTTATAGAAGTATTGCAGCCAATGGTTACACTTCGAAATTTATTAAAATTTTTATGAAATTTTAGAGTTAGAAAAATATGTGGATATTCTATCTTTTCACATTTCAGACTCAGTCTTTTATGTAAGGCTTTAGTTCTATTAGCTATTTCTCTTCCACATAGTTTGGATTGTATATTATTCTCACTGTCATTAAGGTATTAATTGAGTAATTTTCTATAATAAAATTTACTAATTATGGCGAAAATACTTGGTACTTTTTCAACTTAAACGATTACAAAATCTTTTTGCAGCTCTTTAACTTGTATATCAAAAATCAAATTTATATATATTTTATATAAATATATATATATATATATATCAATGTCATGAAATAAAATGGAGAGACTGTAGTTAATCGGTAAAAGCGTATAGATGTTCATCAGGGTAAGTAAAATCTATACGAACCGCTAAAAAATTAGTGAAATCATAATGTTTTCTGCGAACAGTGCTGGTATAAAGCTAAGAACACTGTCCTTTACCCCGAACATTATGATAAACCAAGAATTTGAATGAAATACCAAATATTAGAAATAATTTTACGAACCAAAAACTGATAGATGCAGCCAACGGGAGACGTGACAAAGTAATGAACCTAATACGTCATGTAGGGTCCGGATGTTTACAAAATATCAAATTACTTTTTTTGCGCCAAACTTCTAAGGTTGGGGGAGTTTCGATGAAAATTATGAAGTCGATGGAAACAAAGATGAAAGCGATCTACATTGAGAAGGCGATGAAGATTAAAGATATGATGAAAAAAGGAAAAGAGTGTATTTAAAAATTAAGGTATATTTAAAAATTAAGGAATGATGATAAGAAAGGAAAGGAGTGTATTTAAAAATTAAGGTGTATTTAAAAATTAAGGAATGATGATGAAAAAGGAAAGGAGTGTATTTAAAAGTAAGGTGTATTTAAAATTTAAGGTGTATTTAAAAATTAAGGAATGATGATAAAAAAGGAAAAGAGTGTAATGAAAAATTAAGGTGGAAACGGTAAGTGTTAAATAATATTTGAATTTGAAATCCATTAATAAACGACTGAAAGATGCGTTTTCGAGGTAATCGCATTACACCTGTCTGGCTTGAGAGACCCTACCACAGTATTAGAACTGCGCCAGCATAGCTCTAATATGCAATCCTTTACTTACATCTTAAAGCTATTAATTAAAGGTTCGTAGAAGGAGGTAGGAATTTCATTACTATTAAGGTTATTTATAAGGTGCTGAATTTGTTTCTTGATTGAATTTTTATCGCTGCATGACTTTTTAATTCTTATGAGTTGATTAATGATAGTGTTTTTGTAGATTTTAGAAGAGGTATTTGAGTTCCAAAAAATATATCTATTGACAGTGAATTTAAACTCGTTTCTTTTGTCATAAATATCTATTTTTAAAGTATTTTGACAATCAATAATTAAGTCCAGAAAAATAACTGGTTCTTGATAGCTATTGATTTGTATTAATTTAAGTTCATTTGGATACATATTATTATTAGTTGTATAGAAATTTTTATGGTTAAAAATAATGAGGTCATCAATGAATCTAAAGACTGAATTCAAATTAAAAGCAATATTCCGTTCAAAAAAGAGTAGAAATAAATTGGCAAGAAGAGATGAATAACTGGTCCCTTGTGGGATGCCTTTAATTTGATGAAAGATATTTTCCCCGTTGAAAATAAAGTTATTGTAAATACAGTAATTTGTAAGATCTTTCCACAATGTTATTGAGATGTTAAGTAAGTTTTTTAGGTCGTAGAAATAGTTCATTAAGACTTCTTGTAATTTATCTAATGCTATGCTTGTGAAGAGGTCTTGAAAATCACAGGTTTCTATTGTATATATTTTATTATTTTTGAGGAATTCGATAACTTTATTATTGTTTTTAATTATCCAGGTAAAATTTTCGTCTTCAATAAACTTGAGGATTATGTTGAGATATTTCGAGAAGATTATTCCAGGTTTATACATGTAGGTGTTCGTACCGCAAGTAATGTATCTAAATTTAATAGGCCGTTTATGGAACTTAGGAAAGATGACAATATACGGAAGGTTGTTATTTACATTGTGGCATCCAATTTTTTTTGTTTAAGGCTGAGATTTTTTTCTTAATAGTGATGATATTAGATTTACACTGTTTATATGTTTCTGAAGATTTTAGTTCCGTATCTAATAGTTCAAGATAAAATTTCTTGCATATTAATGCGTAGTTGCGGGCTGCCTTGTCAATAGGGTTTATAATGAAATTCGATTTTTTCCTTTATACTTCGGAATTCGTAGGTTTCATTTCTTGAATTGATTTTTCTGTAATTGCTTTTTATGAAGTTTTTAAAGTTGAAGTACACATTCCATTTCCATTCGGTGAAAAATTGCACAGGTGTGTCAAATTTATGAGCAACTTTTATGCAAAAATTATCAAGGTCATTGAGAAAACTTTTTAGAATGTGTTTTAACGAAATTTTGAAAATAGGACGAAATTTGGTACCTTTATTCATTATCGACATTAATTGAAGACCCTTCTTCCAAATGTTGTGTCATATTTATTGATTTGTTTACTTCCATATTTTTTATTGGGAATAAGTAAGAATTTTCTTTAAGTGCAGAGTTTGCCAAATGCCTTAAATATGACACAACATTTGGAAGAAGGGTCTTCAATTATAATTCTTTCTGTAAAAATATAGAAACGAATAGAATCAATGTTCCATGTCATTGCAAAGAAGAAAAATATAAAAATTATGTGGATCCTTTTCATAAACACATCTTTACTGGCAACCTTAATATTATAGAAAACGAAGAATTAATGTCGATAACGACCAGGTGATAATGATAGATACCAAATTTCGTCCTATTTTCAAAATTTCGTTAAAACACATTCTAAAAAGTTTTCTCAATGACCTTGATAATTTTTGCCTAAAAGTTGCTCATAAATTTTACACACCTGTGTATTTTTTCACCGAATGGAAATGGAATGTGTATTTCAACTTTAAACACTTCATAAAAAGCAATTGCAGACAAATCAATTCAAGAAATGAAACCTACGAATTCCGAAGTATAAAGGAAAGCATCGAATTTCATTATAACCCCTATTGACAAGGCAGCCCGCAACTACGTATTAATATGCAAGAAATTTTATCTTGAACTGTTAGATACGGAACTAAAATCTTCAGAAACACATAAACAGTGTAAATCTAATATCATCACTATTAAGAAAAATCTCAGCCTTAAACAAAAATATTGGATACCACAATGTAAATAACAACCTTCCGTATATTGTCATCTTTCCTAAGTTCCATAAACAGCCTATTAAATTTAGATACATTACTTGCGGTACGAACACCTACATGTATAAACCTGGAATAATCTTCTTGAAATATCTCAACATAATCCTCAAGTTTATTGAAGACGAAAATTTTACCTGGATAATTAAAAACAATAATAAAGTTATCGAATTCCTTAAAAGTAATAAAATAGATACAATAGAAACCTCTGATTTTCAAGACCTCTTCACAAGCATAGCATTAGATAAATTACAAGAAGTCTTAATGAATTATTTCTACGACCTAAAAAACTTACATATCACCCCAATAACATTGCGGAAAGATCTTACAAATTACTGTATTTACAATAACTTTATTTTCAACGGAGAAAATATCTTTCATCAAATTAAAGGCATCCCACAAGGGACCAGTTATTCATCTCTTCTTGCCAATTTATTTATATATTGCAATATAATTTTTAATATATTGCACCATTATATATTACACTAAAACATTAAATACATCAGTCAATAAAATATCCATTCTTATTCACTTGGAATTATAGAATCAATGTATTTACTTATCCTTTTCTTGCAATCAGCATTTCATTACAAACCACCGTCACTAGTTTGACAGCACTAGATTGCCTAAACTAGATTTCTAACTTTTATTCAGCTTAAATTAACCAAATATTTTAATTTTTAAAAAATAGTATGAAATCTACTTTAAAAATCTCAAAATAAGTTAAATTATGTAATCAATTAAAATTCTAATATTTTTATAAAATAAACTATTTGAATATTTAGAATCCTATATTGTTTTAAGAAGTTTTTTTATAAATTCTGGCGCCATCTATGTAGTAATGCAGAAACTAGTTAAGCATTAACCAATTTCAAAGAAATTACATAATGTAAGTAACATATAAAAATACATACCAAAAAGCCAAGAAATATAAATATTATATTAAATACTAAAATAAATGGTTTATTCTATGTGACCTAAATATTTCTTATCTCTATAAAATCATAAAAATTTTTTAGGCATTCCATATACTAGTGCACAATTATAATTTTATTTATCGTCCTGATTCCATTATCATTGTCTGTTACCAAATTGTTATTTAAAATTATAAAATTATTTAATAAATTCTTGAAGACTGAAATACTAATATATTACTATCTCGAAAATGAAATTTATTAATTTTAAAATTAAATGCTGTTCTTTAATCAAAGATATCTGTTACAATTTTATTATCTATAATTTTTATATCTAAATCTAGAAATTCTGCAGCTATTTCATCGTCATTAGTTTTTATTAAGAAGGATAGAAGCTATTTTGTGTCTTTAGGTCTATTTCTTCATCAAATACTATCATATCATCTATATATAGAAATAATATACTAGAGCAATCATTAATTAAATGTTTATCGTAGTAATGTAGGTATATATTTCCCAAACTATTGCTAGCTGGATCTCCTTGAGGTAATCCATTAATTGTATATATAATTAAGGGATATATATATTAGGGTGTCCCAAGATACAAGGGAAAAATTTTTTTTTGCAAAATTGAATACGCATACCTTCTATTTTTTGCTATTTCACCTCAGTAACATAAAGAAAACATATTATTACAATAAGATAACGGCAACCCGTGCCGACTTTAGGTCAAACTTGAACGTGAAATCTTGTACGGAGAATACTATGGAAAGATAGCAAAATGTATTTTTCTTTGGTACATAAGACACCAATTTATTCAAAGCAGATATTTATTACCATATTACAGTAAAAGAGGCATTAATGTACATATTTTCATTTCAACGTTTGCTTTTTACTGTCAGGATAGATCTTCATGTGTTCTTGTACGCAAAGTAACAAAAATTTTTTTTGTTCCTCTTCAACCGTTATTAAACCATGAAAGTCTTGCATAATTTTTACCGTTCTTTCAGCTGTATCGCTAACTGCTCTAAGCATTGAGAATGTCTTTTTCGCGTCTAGAAACGAAGCGAAGAGGGACTCTCGCTGAGAAAACTATCATCAATTTTGTTTCTAGAAAACAATGACTGGCATTTGACTGATATGAAATCATCGACGCTTTTCTCTGTAAAAAAATAAAATAACAGGTAACAATTCCGTGATATAAATAAATAACTAAATAAAAAAACTACAAAATCAATGTATCAAATTCACCATACAATGAACCGCAAAGTTCTTCCCTCGATGGAATGTATCTTTTCTCATGGGTCGAGAAAATTTTTCTATGTAAATTTGCCACCATTTTTAATTTTGTTTCTTCGTCCACATCATCATCAAAAAGTGCCAATACTGCTATTTTGTCAGTAAAATACCATAAATCCTGGCTAAATTTCTGTGAAACAGCTTTTGAGATACTTTCATTCACTTTTTCGTAAGCTTTCAAAGATTTCAAAAAGCACAAATCTTTGTAGGGTGCTTTAACTGCCAAAATCCATTGAAACCATGGTTTAACGTAGATTATCACGATAAACAACTAGACGTCTAACAGTGCTTCCTTATCTATGGTGTTTAATTTCAGCTGAGAACTAAATAACGAACGTTTTAGAGAGTAAATCGCTCGGGCCATCCATCTAGCTTGGTGCATGGCACCCGGAGGTCTGATTTTAATTTTTTTTTCTGCATCTCCACCTAAAAATACGATAGAAAGTTCGATCAACTCTTGATAGTCATCTCTGACCATAACATTTTTAAGTTCAGCGCCGTAAAAGTCAAGCAAATTTTCAAGTTCGGTTACGGTTCGGAACAATTCCACTGTTTCTCTATAGCATTGTATTTTAGTGGGATCGATGTTTTTCCAATTATCTTTGGGCATTTTATCTAAGAGCGGAATATCGGGGCTTGTTGTTACTTGTTTACTTTCACTTCGAATACGGTCTTTAATACCAGTTCGTATACATGATGGCGGCAAGAGAATAAAAGCATTTCCCTATCAAATTTTTACTCGAGGAGCGCACAAGCACCATTAAAACTACCTGTATTCGAAGCCGTAGTATCACAACAGAGAATTTGGACTTTGTCTTCGAGATTTCAATCTAAGATCGCCTTCCAAACAGCTTGTGCCTGTTCTTTGCCTGTAGAATTATCCAGCCTTGGCACAGCAATGAGTTGTTTTTTAAGTCCATATGAAATAACTATAGGCAAGCGTTCTTCTCTCGATTTTCGAGCACTCAAAGCAGGCAACAGTTTGTCATCCCAATGGAAGGTCACTACATCCGGTACCTCGTTCTGGAAATCAATTTTTATGTTTTCCGCGCGTTCTTTCCGTTTTTCTGTTCGGATTCTTTGAATTGAAGACTTGCTTATCGGAAATTCGTCAATGTTACATCCAAGTGCATCAATAGTAGCTTCAAGAACAAACACAGAATCTCCCATACTTAACTGACACCTGTCTAATGTAGCAACTAACTTTGGAGTAATAAAATCTTTCCTCATTATTGAATTACTTGTACCAGGTTCTGAGCTTTCTATCAGTGTTGGGAAATCCTCTGAATCTATATTTTCACTAGAATTCGAAGAGGAATTTTCTTGCAATGGTTCATATGATGCCGAGGATTTTGAAGCGGAAACATATTTGATTCGCCGATTTTCTTCTTTGACAACTCGAAGTCGCGCCCTTTCCTCTATGTCGGTCAGTTTTTTATCCACTCCACCTAAATGACCAGGTCGGTCCGGCTCTCTTTAGCGCTGCAAGAGCATCCTATCTTCCTCTATTTTCATTAACTGAAGTGCAACAGCGTGTGCAATGTCGAACAAATTGTCTAAATTACTTATAAATTCTTGTTGTCGCCGCTTGAATACGTCTTGTAATTTCTTTGCATTTTTTTTGTAAGTCTCTCCAAACTTGATACACGTTAACAAATTTCCGTACACAATTTGGCATCGATTTTGTAGGTATGCGTGCCTTTTCCCAAAAGATAATACATTCTCGAATAGCGAGATTTCCAATTTCTTTAACAGTTAAATTCACTTCTCGAATATTGTAAAACAAAACTGCGAGAACTTGTCCATTAGAGGGAAGTTTTGAACCCGTTATTTGATGTTGTTTTTCCTTATTAAAAATATCACTTTTTTAGAACTACCCAATTCCACTGCCATGTTCTGTTCACTGATTAAAAATTATACAAACATTTAGTAACAAAACAACTTGGAATTAAAACCACATTCACACGTGGCTGTGCTCTGTCCTGAGTAGACTGGTTCTGACACGTTTAGATGCAAATCGGCACGGGTTGCCGTGGTTCAAATTACATGAAACTTTATTTACAATTGTTTTGACATAAAAGGAAAAAAATAAGAGTGTATGAGTAGAGAAAAAACGACTTTCATTTTTTTGGGACACCCTAATATATATATATATATTTAACATCTTTACTAAAGGTGAAATGTAGAATGTCTGAGTCAAGGAGAAGACGTTACTTGAGTCAATCGTCTTTTATTCAGTCATTGAGGATATTTATTCATGGGTAAAGGATTCAGTTCTTATGTAGTTCCATGACCAGAATAGAAGAGGTAACGCGCGAAGCGGCGCGCTGTTGTTATTCGTTTGCATGTTGGAGTAAAAAAGGGCAGATAGAAATGCGCAGAACGCGTAAGTACCCAGAGAAGAAAAATTTTCCGGAACGATTCGTGACTCGAAAAGAAAGTTGTAGTGCGCTTATTACGATGAAAGTAGAAGTAATTAAAATGAGGTGTCATTAAAAGATTATTTAAGAAAGTTAAAAAATAAAAATATCATATATATATATATATACACTATATGCCCAAAAGTATCCGGACACTTGCAGATTTTCACATTTTTTAGAATTTCTCCGGAATGGTTTAAATGATTACCTTTAAATTTCGGACGTGTAAAGAATAGACAATATCTCACATTTTACATTGGAGATTCGGTCCTGAGGGCAGTTAGGGGACCGTCTACAAACTGATGAAGACAAAAAAGTTTTTGGCCCACCCCGCTTTACAGAATACTGATAACAAGGTGAAACGTTCAGAAATGGTAATGTTTAATATGTATAATATTTACAGGAGTTTTCGTAAATTCAGCACAAATATTTGGGAAGATGTAAAGGTTTTCTTAAAAAATAAAAAAAATTTCCACCTGTTTTCTGCTTATAACATGCAGAATTTTCTGTTGTATTATACGAAACTTACAGAAAATATAACAATATGTTAGAGAAGCATTTTCTAAAAATTTGGAAAAGAATATTTGAATATTACAGAAATTATTAGCATTTGTAGTAAATACGGTTTTACTGCGCATGTGCGAAACATAGTGCAATTTTTCTTTCACAACTTTAAAGCCAGATATATAGGACAACTTATATAAAAAAAATTCAGTTCAATATCATTAGTATTCGGAAAAATATCGGCATTACAACGAGCAGAATTTTAGCTCCTGTCGAAGAGAAGCTAAAAGATGAGGGGTTGTACACAAATTGATATTTTTTAAACTTATTTCTTTAAATAACTATATTGAATTGTATAGTGGTTAGAATTTGCTGAATACCCATGATCTAATATTCGTAACGAATAAAAAATATATATTTAGAATTATTAAAATATTTTAAGAAAAGAAATTAATTAGATAAAAAAAAATCGTTTCGCCATAAAAGAAATATATTTAAAAATATCGTTTGGCCGTAAAATTGTAATATGTAACTTGCTAATAATCATGTAAATAATATAATTAAAGTAATAAAATTTTTGTTATTTATAGTGCCTAATTAGCTGGAATTTAAGTTATGTACGTAAATGATAAGTGTTCATGGGTATGCAGCAGCAACGTTTTGGTGGGCCAAAAACTTTTTTGTCTTCATCAGTTTGTAGACGGTCCCCTACTTGTCCTCAGGACCGAATCTTCAATGTAAAATGTGAGATGTTGTCTATTCTTTACATTTCCGATGTTTAAAGGCAATCAGTTAAACCATTCCGGAGAAATTCAAAAAAATGTGAAAATCTGCAAGTGTCCGAATACTTTTGGGCATATAGTGTATATCAATGTCATGAAAATCAATCAATGTTGAAATTAAATGGAAAGACTGTAGCTCTGTTATGATTGTTTCTTATTTGTTATATATATATATTTGGTTCTATTGTTTAAATTTTTAGTATAGGATTGGCTTCATGATATGTCTTGTTTACTTTGTTTATGTAAGATCATATATAACAAGTTATATTTAGATTTATATTATATATGTATTTTTGCACTATTAAAAGGTTGATTTGCACCTTATGTGTAAAAAATATGAACAAATAAATATGAGAATAAAGTTATGAATATTTTAAAGAACAAATTATAGATAAAAAGTGCTTCCTCGGTAGGATATTTTTGTCTGTGTTTATTATATAGCTGTGTATTATTTTATTTTAATTCACAGTTGTTTTAATTGTTATTCAAGGTTTTCAGAGTGTTCTATTTTTAATCCTTGATTTTGGTGTTTTTGTGTAACTTCTTATTTGTATTCATAGTTCTTAGGTGTTTTGTTTCTATTTCATTTTTAATTCATAGTTATGGATGTTTATATGTATCTTCTTATTTTTCTTATTATTGTCTAGTAATGTATTATATGATATTCTTCAAGTATCATAATGTCTATAATGCAAAAACACACAAAAAATCATAAAAAAAGAAGAAAAATTACTTACTGTTTCTGTTCGAGGGGTCTCCTTAGTGATTAATTCTATGTATGATTGGAATAATTAGCAGATGGTTTATAGCCATCCTTTAATGTGCATATTTGATTTAATTTATTTTTGGGAATTTAGCATTTGTAGTAGTTGAGTTGTTTGATTTGGATATTAAATTTTTCAATTTGGTGAGTGTTCAGTTGATATCATGACTGAAAAAAGGGCAACTTGAATATGGTTGAGTGTAATTTCACAGTTGAACAAATATTGCTACATCCGTTTTTAGAATTATTTTCATGAGGTTTCATGATTTAAAGATTTAGTAGCTGGCAATTAGGTTTACATTTTAGTAGGTCTTTTCTCGGTGTTATATTATTATGGTGTGTATGTCATAGTTAAAATTTTACCATTGTTTACAGTAATTAGTATTTGAGTTTTAGTATTTATGGATTTGGTACATGGAGAGTCTATTAAGTTAGATTGTACGAACAGAGCAGTAAACAAAAAAATGTTAAAAAATAAAAAAGAAAAAAAAGATATTGCAGCTATTATGCCTAAAGTTGGAGATTATTTTGAGTTTGATTCTGGAAATAAATTTAGTCTACTTTCTTGTGATGATATTGATGCAGACTTTCATAATATAAATGATTTTCAAATTGTTAATTTTAGTAATACTTCACAAAATAATAGTTATAGAGATTTAAATTGTATTCATGGTGACAATATTGATGAATATGACTTTGGATATAAAGATAATATTACAAAAAAGTATTAACCAGGATTTTTTGGAATTCAGAATATAAAAATTAATTGGCTTCCCCTATTTCACATTCTAAATTGCAGTTCAAAAGTAATCTGAAGCAAACGAATACTAATGTAAAGTTTGATTGTTTAGAAAATCTAAAATTCAAAAGTTGTAATAATAAAAGATGCGAAACTTGTCTAATGATTAATGAAGCTCAATTAGGTAGATGTTCTGAATTTCTTTTTTGTAAAACTTACAATTGTATATATATGTTGAATTGTAAAATTTGTAATTTCAAATATACAGGACAAACATCTAATACAATTAACTTAAGAATTAATCAACACCGTTCAGACACTAAAAAATTTGAAAACAACAAAAACATTCACAATAAAATAGAAATTGGACATTTTCATGCACATAGTTTTGATAATGTTGATATTAGTATCATTAAGATAGTTCCTTTCATAAAAAATAGATTATGGTGGGAAAATATTTTTATAGACTACTACAATACTATTTATCCATATGGACTAAATGTATTGTATTTTCGTAAAATCATTTTGAAAATTTTTAAAGGTAATTAATCTCATTACTTTTATAAAGTAGAAGATTCAAATATAGAAAAAAGACATGGTAAATCTAGTATAGCTAGACACAAGAGAGATAATAGAGAACTTAATATTATTAAGGAAGATTTAATGGAACTAAGTAAGAATTTTGACAAAGATTTTAACATAAAAAAGATTAAACGATATATGTTTGGATTAAATAAAAAGGAAATAAAAGCATGTAGAGAATAAATTTTGGATTATAATACATACTCACATGGATGGGACTTCATTAGAGATATCTTCAAATTTCTATATAAAAATTTAATTTATCTCGTAACACTTAAAATAAGAAAGATATTGAATACTGTACTTTCCTTTTTATGAACAAAAAGTCTGTCAGATGTTATTTTTCTGCTATATTAGATAAACATATTAATTGCTTCCCTATTAAAAATATTAAAATTAAACGTGCATTTAAATATAACAAACAATTAGGCAGAATAATATTTAACTATAATAATATGAAAGAAAGTAATAAGAGTGATGATTGCAACAGTATAAAATATAATGATTTCTTGAATGAAGATCATGGACATGTAATTACTGGAGATTTGAATATTGCTGGAAATGAAAAACTTAGAGGATTAATGAGTAAAGGTACAAAGCATCGAATGGCTATAGCTAATAGTAATGAAATTATTAAAAAGCAAATTAAAAAAGATATTGGAAAATTTATTTTAAACATGGCAATTAAATATAGACTGCCATTAGAGGCATTCAATGAATTTAGACAAAAAACTTTATTAGATCTTTTTAACAATAATTTTAAATCTAATGATTATATTAGATATCCTGATATTAAAAAACAAATTAAAGAGTTACAAACGGAATTTGTAATAGTCTATATAGACAAAGTACCCAGTAAGTAATTAAGTTATTAATGATTAAAGATGTAGAAATATCTAGTGTATATACATATGACTTCCAAAATTTATTTAATAGTATAGAGATTGAAGATTTGATTAATACCTTAGTAAATATACATAAAGATTTTGATCTTAAAAAAGATAATAGCATTAATAATTTTTAAAATCCTATTAATCTTGTTCTAAAAGAAAACTATATCTTTTTTGATAATAGGATTTTCCAACAAATTAAAGGATTACCTCAAGGAGGCCCAGCTAGTAATAGTTTAGCAAATATTTACCTACATTACTATGAGAAAGACTTTACCAATTATAGCCACAGTATATTTTTCCGTTATATAGATGATTTGATATTATTCAATAAAGAAATAGACCTTATTGACTTCTATCCTGATTATTTAAAACTTATAAAAACTAATGACAATGAATTAGCTGCAAAATTTCTAGATCTAGATATAAAAATTATAGATAATAAATAGTAACACATATCTTTAATAAAAGAAATGCATTTAATTTTCAAATTAATAAATTTCCTGATTGGGATAGTAATCTTAGCATTTCTGTCTTCAAGAATTTAGTGAAAAATTATATAATCAGAAATAATAATTTAGTAACAGACATTGATAATAGAATTAAGAATTTCTTTACTGGTAAGTTTTTGTTCATTCATATTTTGCATATAATGTGTAATTTTTTTTCCAATTTGGTTCTTGTTTTACTGGTTTCAAATTTATTACATAGATGGTGCCACGATTTTTAATTTGAAATATTCATTATAATAGACAGTTATTCCAATTTTCAAAAATTTTCTAGATAGCTAAGTGTTTTACATTTATTAACTGGTTTTGAGATTTTTAATTAAATTTTTTACTAATTCATTAATTTCATAATTAATTATTTCATTTGGACAATTTTGTAGTTTCATAGTTGGAAATCTTGTTGTGGTAGTATGTGATGTCAGGATAAGTGGCGGTATTTATTAAAATGCTGATTTCCGGTAAGGATAGGTAGAGGCACTGATTATTTAAAGCTTAATGAATAAGTATGGGTATTTTATTGAAAGTTGTATTTATTGTTTTTAGTGCAATATAATAGTGCAATATATTGTTGTTTTACATATTTTTATCTTGATTGTTAGTCCTTTCCATATAGTTATGTTTTCTTGTTAGGGTTAGTGTATGATTTTTCTTCCTAAATTCTTTCAGTTTAGGGTAATTTACCCTATCTGTTTTTTCAATAACTATAGTAACAGGGATGGTTTGTACTGCAAAATTAATTTAACCTGGCTTAAGCTTGTCCACAGCCAAGCTGCCATATTAATTGTTGAAAACTCCATATATGGATTGCCTTTTTTCAATACTTTTAATTACAGCAGAGTTTTTTACATGTTGACATAAATGTTTAAATTTAATTTTTGTTCATGGTATCTATAGTATATTCAATTCTTTAGATTTGTTTTAGATTTGGTTGTATTGTTTAAATTATGAATTTTTAGTATAGGATTGGCTTCATGATATGTCTTGTATACTTTGTTTATGTAAGATCATATATAACAAGTTATATTTAGATTTATATATATATATATATATATATATATATATATATATATATATTTCTTCATCATCACTCCAAACCATGAAGCTTCCAATAACTATGCTTTTATATGCAAAGAGCATTACTGTAATCTTCTGGATAAGGAACTTCAAAATTGAGCAACGTACAAAATGTCCAACTTTAATATGAGTACACAATTACCAAAAAAATTCTTGCTTTCTATAAATTCTTCAAAATTGAAAAATATAATTTATGCTTTCCTTACATTACTATTAATCCAAAAATCCACAACAATTCTATTTCTTATCGTTTTACCACTTGTGTAACTTCTTCATACATGAAGCAATTTGGATACATTTCCTTTAATTTGTTAAAAAAATTACTGAATGTCATCTGTTCAGAAGGTTTCACTTGGATCATTATCAATAACATTGCGCTGCATGAAAATCGGCCCCGACACTATTCCTGCAAATTCTTATGTAAAATGATCGCCTGTATGCGAATATGACCCCCATTTTGCCCCATCACCCACCGTTTTCTCGGGACGCCCCCTCCCCCCTATTTTTATCACTGTCCGGTAATTTTATGGCCATGAATTTGATTTGGAGGGGGAAAACTATTATTTTTACCGCCAAATGTCTTCTGAGGAGCTACAGAGGTGAAAAGTGCTAAAATATGAACATTTGTATCAAGGGGAGGGGGAGATTTGGGAGGGATTTGTCCCCTTAAATTAAAAAAATAAATAAAAATGACAGGTTTTTCTGGTTTGTTTTTGCAATTTTTTCACTTATTTTCTACATATTCCAGCGTCCAGCTCCAACTTTTCCTCACCCAAACAATCCAAAAAATAAAAATATATAGCAACAATTTTGGCTAAAAGCGGGTGAGTGGGAGAGGTCCCGAAGCCTGACAAGATTATAAATTACATTTATTACATTTAAATTATATTATCTATTATTATTTATTATTATATATTATGTTTTTATTTTTAAATTTAAGTGTTAAAAGAATCCTTTCCCCCCTCCAAATCAAATTCATAGTCATAAAAATAGAGACCGGCATCGTTGTACAATGAATCTTCCAAACTTTTTTGTCAGGGCTTCGGGACCTCTCCCCCTCACCCGCTTTTAGCCAAAATTGTTGCTATATAATTTTATTATATGGGGTGTTTGGGTGAGGAAAAGGGGGGGGCCTGGAAGCTGGAATATGTAGAAAATAAGTGAAAAAATTGAGAAAACAAACCAGAAAAACTGGTCATTTTTATTGATTTTTAAAAAATTTAAGCGGACAAATCCCCTCCCAAATCTCCCGCCTTGCTACAAATGTTCATATTTTAGAACTTTTCACCTCTGTAGTCGCTCAGAAGACATTTAATTGTTCAAATAATGATTCCCCCCTCCAAATCAAATTCATGGGCACAAAATTACCAAACAGTGTTACAAATGGGGGGGTCCCGAGAAAACGGTGGGTGATGGGGCAAAATGGGTGTCATATTTGAATTTAGGAGGTCATTTTACATAAGAATCAAAAGAAATGTATCAGGGTTGGAAATTTTAATTTTTTTGCAGCGCAGTGTAGTAAATCGGTTATTGATTTCATTCACAATAATAAAGACAATATTTCTTCTATTGAGACTTTTGACTTCAAAGATCTTTTTACAAGCATTCCTTTATTCACTCTTCGATACGTGCTTAACTCTTACTTTTTTTATTACAAAAATATTCTCAACATTTCTTTTGAGTATTGAGATAAATTATGTAATTTTTGCATATTAAATAATTTTATTTACTATGGGGAAAGTATTTTTTTCCAATTTAATGGCATTCTTCAAGGATCTTCTTTTTCTTCTATTACGGCTAAACTTTTCCTTCATAATTTTGAAAAGAATTATTTACTTTTTCATCCTCAGCTTTCAGATATGTAGATAATCTTATTGCTTTTAATCATGGAACATTTAATAATACATGGCAAAATATTTATCCTTCAACCTTGCTTCTTAAACAAACAAACAGTAATCAGTTTGAAGCGGTTTTTTCAGATCTGGATATTAAACATGTTGTTAATAAGTTTTGTATAAATATATATGACAAATGGAAGGATTTTAATTTTAGTGCCAACCGACTTTCCTATTGGTCTTCTAATATTTCTATTAAGATTTATAGAAACACAATTCTCACTCAATTTTATCGTATTAAATCTATTTGTTAAAATGAAAATTCAAAATTAAGACAATCAAAGCTTTTTTTTGACGAACTTTTAAAAAATGGTATTCCCGAAAACTTTGTACGACGATATCTCAAGCAGTGAATTAGAGGCTATCGGCAAGGCCTATTTCTCTTTTTCTTCCTCTGTTTGGCCACAGCAATAACTAGTTTGACGACATTTTCTCTTGCTTCTCACAGTCTTGTGTGCTTATTCCTGGAGGTGGTAAACTATTTCCTTTTTTCTCTTTTATTGTTTTGTGAATATAACTGTATAATTTTTATTCTAGGTCTTATGTATTCGGCTTTTTTGCTTTCGATTTTTTAAATCATCTTCATTTTTTTGTCTTTTATTCCAGAATTATTCCATTTTTAATTGTCTTGTGCTTTTTGACAAGATAGGGACAAATTTTTACGGTTTTCGTATGTCGTTATCAGAAAAAAGCACTTATTAATATCATATGAGGGCTACTCTTCCTGACGAGCGGCTCGTCACGATATTTTTCAATTTACAAAACAAACAAAGAAACAAAATACAAAAATTCAAAAACATGCATTAAACAAGTTACAAAAAAGAAGACAAAAATTTAATAAATTGAAAAATATCGTGACGAGCCGCTCGTCAGGAAGAGAAGCCCTCATATGATATTAATAAGTGCATTTTTCTGATAATGACATACGAAAAAATGTAAAAACTTTGTCACTATCCCCTCAGAAAGCTCAAGACAATTACAAATGGATATATATATATAACAGCAGCAAAAAATATATATATTTTGCTTACTTGATACTTTGTCAACTTAAACTATTACAAAATCTTTTTCCAGCTTTTTAATTTGTATATGTATATATCAAAAATACAGTTTTTAATAGGAAAACAATAAAATAATAGAAGTAGAAGAGAAAATAGTCGATAGAAAATAAACAGAAAAACATAAAATAATAGAAATGTAATAAAATAACAAACTTTCGTATCAAACTCGAAAACATATGGAAAAAAGAATTTAAAGGACCTACAACAGATAGATACAGATGAATTGACCTTCAACAGATAGACACAGATGAATTGGCCTTCAACAGATAGACACAGAAACATTCATCTTCATTATTAGTAGAGACTAGACGCCTTCGGCGACCAGCGATCGATCGCAGAAATAATCAGAGAATCACTTATAAATAATAAAAATATAACTTATATAATTATAAATATTACTTATAAATATTAAAATGGTTTTAAACTTCAAATGTTATAGACATTAACCCGTGTTTCATTTCTTAGCCTCACTCTCTTTTTCGTTACTTGTCTATACTAACGTAAAATATGCAGTTAATTTCAACACTACATTGTCACGGCACATTTTACGCACAGAAGCATGCTATTTGGCTTAAAACACGCTGATAAAAAGAATTAAAACATAGCAACGATAATTTTTCACTTTTTCTAGATTATTTCATTATATCTTAACTATCTTTAGAACTTTCTTTACAGATTTCACAGAAAAATTGATGAAAAAGAGAATGTGAAAAACATATTTTCTTTCAACAATGGTATAGAAACACGCAATTAAATACTTGTTTAATCAATGGAAACTTTTTGAAATGCAATGCAACAATAAAAAAAACTATTGTTGTAACTTAAGCCAAAAAATATCTTTTAAAGGTTATTAAAATTAGAAAAAAAAATATACGGCAACTTAATTGAAATCATTTAAAAGGTAATTTTTTTACTTTTAGATGGCTTGAAAATGGCTTTTGGTGTAATATTTTCGAGATTATGAAGGAAAACTATTTCGCTTAATTTTTAATTAATTAAATTCTAGTAAAATTAAGAAACGGCTACTAGGTTCATATTCCCACCCTCAAAGAATGTTCTGACAAATTCCGTCATCTTCAGGTCGACGTGTGTCGAAGAGGACCAAAACACGAATCACGCACACACAATTCTTCTTTATTATTAGAAGAGATAGCAGCCTTCGGCGACCATGCTTGTTCTCCGGAATATCATTTCAATTGAATCTTGCATTATTTTATATTCATCGTTCTCTTAACAACGTAATTTTTAGACTTGATTATGGTAGATATTTAACCCATTATCTCTTAAGTGATTGTGGATCTCTTCTGTTCATTGTCTACATAAATGTTCTTAATGGAGTCAAATAACTGACCATGTCATGTAACCTCTAATTCAAGCTGTCTCATATCTTCACTTCTATTCCTCTTGTAAATATGCATTTGATTTCAACATTAAAATGAGCAGCACATTTTATGGCTGCGCCATGTTAGATTAGATTAAACATGCTAAAAAAATATACTTAAATAACATGTACTTACTGATATATTTCTAATATGCAAGCAATATCTGAGCTTGTTTAAGATTTACAAAATCTTGATGAATAAAATAAAGAAGCAAAATGCATAAGGATCTATCTCAGATTACAACAATTAAGAAATATAATTAAATATTTTTCAATGAAAATGGTTTAAGATGCGTGTAATGAAAAGTATTGTTGTAAATTATGCTAAAAATATATTAGTTATAAAATTCTGTTCATTAGATTTAGTTGATAACATTAAGGATAATGTTCTGCTTTCAGATGGTGCTAAAAATTATTTTCTGCTGTTATTGGTACCAGGTAGTAAGGAAAAAGCGATAATTTCTCCTTTTAAATTATGAGTTTTTCAAAAGAAAGGCTCATCATTTTATCGCATCTCCAAAGGTATATTTTTCCACAGTTTCACAACTGTGATCTGCGATCAACCTGATAGATGACCACATTCTCCGCTCCCTTTCAATCTTCAGAGATAGAGAATATATTCTAACTGAGTAATAGTATGATGTACAATGTTTATGTTGTGTGTGTGCGTGGCCTCTTAGGGCATCTGCTTGGACCACAAAACACATTTGGGTGACTTTCAGTATTCGGATGGAAATACCAGCCCCATTTCAATTTGTTTAAAATGAATATTTAGCGTGCTTGTTTTTCATTAGGTTTGAAAGCAAAGGCAGTATAAATACTTAATGCATTTTCTCAACTTTTTTTTTACTGCATAACATACACCTCGTCATACATTTAATGCAAAAATGAAATCACGAAACAACTTATAAACTCTATCATGACACGAGAAGGTTCTTGATTCATCAGGGACACTTCATGTAGACATTAAACAAGAACATTCACAGGTTTTAGAAAAGTAGATTTAAATCCTATCATCAATTCAAGTTTGGAGATTTCTTTATTAAAGGATTCTGAATATCAAATATCTTAAAGTTCAAGTTGAGATTATATTCCTACAAGACTAGTATATCCTAAAATGGAAATATGTTCCCTCCTACGCAGAATTATATTCCCTGCGAACTATATGTAGTCACCAGAGGCGAGCTGAGTAACATATATAGAGAGAAGAGCATAAATCGAAGAGAGAGTATAAAACGTAAAGAAACGAAATTAAGCTACTTGTCTTCATGGAGAGTTGAAAATTGCAGCAATTGTCAAAATATAAAACTATCGTTATCGTTCCATAATCATCGTTCTCCAACATCTCTTCCTGGCAGCAGACATAAGTTTAAAGCGACGATCTGTACAGTGAGCCTCCGCAAACCGCTGCCACGTCAGCATCCGATCCTTCTGGTACGTAAAAGCTGATACTACTTTTCTCTAGATTTATCTCATCGTACTTCTGTTTATTATCCAAAGCCTCCTCTCTCTGTTTTTTAGTTTCACTTTAAGGATGAAAATCAGTGTTTTGCCTTACGAAGCATAACTGACTTAAGAAAATCGAAACTTTTTTTAGATTCATATATCACTTGATACCCGACTTAACGATTGTGCTCAACTGTGTCACTTTTTTTAGATTTATACTCCTGATCTACCACAGCGCTTTTTGGGATTGCAAGCTTTTTACTTTCATTCCATATTTGGTATATTATATATTTTACATCTGTTATATTATTCGCCTTTATCTTTACTCGGATATACAATTCAGTATTTTCTATCTCAATAGTTGACTAAGTTTATTTATTTTATTATATTTTATTGTTTTCAGTAATGTTTTACTTCTTTTTTATATATATATACTCTATTACTATTATCTCAATCATATATAAATAATTGAATAATATAATAAATATATCAGCACAGAAATAAAGTAAACAAGAGTAACGATCTATATCAAAAAGTCATTATATTTGGACAATCGACATCAATTTATAGTAAAATCCTAATAATGGTAAATTACTAAATAGCAAACAAAAATCAAATTTTGAACATTATATTTCAACAAGTGAAAGAAACACTGTTGTATTGCAACAAATAATGAAATGATCCAATCCAAGTAAATGGGTTTAACATTAAAATAGCTGAGCTTGGCTGAGGACGAGCTTTAGCAGGTTAAATTAATTTTGCTGTTATGAAACCATCCCTGTTACTATTGTTGTTGAAAAAACAAACAGGAATCATTTACCACAAATGAAAGAATTTAGAAGAAAGTCTTATACTAACCCTGACTATATAGAAACGACTAATATTCAGGATAAAATAACTGTAAAAAGGAACCAGTAAATATATAATTCAATAAAATACCCACATACTATACATTAAGCATAAACTAATCTGTGTCTGCTCTTAAATACCAGAATTCGTCTCTTTCAATATATCCGCCATGCATATTGATATCAACATGTTACCACAACCAAAATCTTACCATGAATCCTTTAATTGGATAAATAATATAATTAATTTTTTGATGCATGGATTATATATATATATATATATAAAAGAGGCAAGACATAATGAAAAACAATAAAATAATAACAAACATTCATATCAAATTCGAAAGATATGGAAAAACGGAATTGAAAATATATCCGGTAAAGACAAAATGCGAATAGTAACAGATGGAAAAAAAAATATATAAATATATCCCATACACAATGCATGCGCTAAAGCTGCAAGTCCAAAGCCTTTATTGGGCCATTAGAATCGAAAAAAATGAAAGAGTATAAAATGTGAAATGAAAAACGCAATAAAAGCACAATAAACTGTCACTTGACACCCTGTTCACATCCTTCAACGCCAGTCTGTAGCGTGAGCCTCATACACTACCACGTCAACATCCGTCCTCTGGTACGTAAAATTTTTTTTTTACTTTTTCTCTAATGTTATCACATCGTAATTCTGTTTTTTAATTGATCAAAACTCTCTCTGTTTTCTGGTTGGTTTGGCATTAGGGATGAAAATCAGTGTTTTAGACCTTGGCATAGCTGATTGCAAGAAAATATCAAACCTCTCATTTAGCAATTCCTATGCTTCATCCCCTGAAGAAACGTTATTGTGCTTTTTTAATCACGTTTTCATTTCTTTATTTCATACTCTTTCGTTTTCGATTTATGCTATATATATATATATAGCGGTAATATAAATATTAATCGGTGTTCTCTATCTAAGTTTAGACTAACAGCCAAAACACTTGCTTCCCTCGAACACCGTCATAAACAAAGAAAGAATGACGTGTATGGATGGAAACAACAGAAACATTACCCGAAAACCAAATATTAAGAAAACATACTCAAAACCCCCCCAAGAGTGAAAAATTCTAAATACTCACCCACGTTCTAACGTTGATGCAAACGTTCAGAAATTAACACACGCAATATTTTTTAATTTAATAAGGATAAGTATAGGTCGTTAAGCAAAATGTATTGGGATATTAACTCAGCTTTGGACAATGAAAGAAATCCGCAATTAAATATTTATTTAAAACAATGAAAACGATTTGAATTGCGTTGCAACAATGAAAAGAATATTGTTATAATTTATACCAAACATATTTTTTTAAGAATTTATTAAATTATTGAGAAACCGCATGGCAACTTTTTCGTTTAAATGAAACTTTTAGACTTTTAAAGTAAACTTCATTAGAACGAAAATTTTTTGGAATTAACTACTATGATGTATCTATTCTCATCATACGATTAATGATAGAAAAAATGCAATAGAGAAATGAGTGTTAAAAAATCACTCAAATCAAACAAAATCTTAATAAAATTTTAGATTAAATTTTAAAATCGGGCTTCGAGTTGCATTGGTCGCCGTTAATACAACCTATGTGCAAAATTTTAGGGCTGTAAAGTTACCATATTTTACGTCTAAACATCAACACACACATGTACACACAGAGCAGATGCCTTTATATATATATATATATATATATATATATATATATATATATATATATATATACTAATATATATATATATTACGAAACAAAAGACAAATATTCAAGAACATACGAAGAACAAAGGACAAAAAAATTTAATAAATTGAAAATATCATAGCTGAGCCCGCTTGTCCGAAGAGAAGCCCGCTATGATGTCATCGTCTTTTCTGCTAACTAACGTCATTAAGAGTCATTTTAGTGTTGAAATCAAATGCATATTTTACAAGAGGAATAAGAAAGTGAAGATAGTGACGACAGCATTGAATTAGAGGTTACATGACATGGTCAGTTATTTGACTCCATTAAGAACATTTATGTAGACAATGAACAGAAGAGGTCCAAGGTCACTAAGAGATAATGGGTTAAATATCTACCATAATCTGAAGTCTAAAATTACGTTGTTAAGATAACGATGAATATAAAATAATGCAAGATTCAATTGAAATGATATTCCCGGAGAACAAGCTGGTCGCCGAAGGCTGCTAGTCTCTTCTAATAATAAAGAAAAATTTGTGTGTGTGTGTGTGTGTGTATCTGTGTTTTGGTCCTCTACAGGACACACCGTTGGACCTGAAGCTACGAAATTTGTCACGAACATTCTTTGGAGGGTGGGAATGTGCACCTAGGAGCCGTTTCCTGAATTTTTAATTAGAATTTTAATTCATTAAAAATTAAGCGAAATTTTGGCGTGTTTCCTTAATAACTTTCGAAAATATTACAACACAAAAACCATTTTCACGCCATCTGAAAGTGCAAAAAATTACCTTTTCAGTGATTTCAATTAAGTTGCCGTATTTTTTTTTTTCTAATTTTAATAACCTTTGAAAAAAAATTTTTTGGCATAATTTACATCAATTGTTTTTTATTGTTGCATTGCATTTCAAAAAGTTTCCATTGTTTAAACAATTATTTAATTGCGTGTTTCTATACCATTTTTGAAAGAAAATATGTTTTTTACATTCTTTTTTTTTATCAATTTTTCTATGAAATCTGTAAAGGAGGTTGTAAAGATAGTTAAGACATAAAGAAATAATCCAGAAAAAGTGAAAAATTATCGTTATGTTTTAATTCCTTTTATCAGCGTGTTTTAAGCCAAATAGCATGCTTCTGTGCGTAAAATGTGCCGTGACAATGTAGTGTTGAAATCAACTGCGTATTTTACGTTAGTATAGACAAGTAAGGAAAAAAGAGAGCGAGGCTACGAAATGAACACGGGTTAATGTCTATAACAATTTAAAGTTTAAAACTACTTTTTAATATTTATAAGTAATATTTATAATTATATAAGTTAATATTTTTTATTATTTATAAGTGATTCCATTGATTATTTCTGGCGATCATGCTGGTCGCCGAAGTCGTCTAGTCTCTACTAATAATGAAGATGAATGTTTCTGTGTCTATCTGTTGAAGGTCTACAGAACTAACCGTTGAACCTAGAGCTACCAAATTTGATACAGGTATACTTTGGAGGGTGGGGATGTGCACCTCGGAGCAGTTTTGTAGAAATTTTAATTCAAATTTAAATTATTAAAAAATTAAACCAAATTTCGTCATTTTTGCCAATAAGTTCTTAATGAATTGATTGACAAAAAGAGCCAAAAATTATTTTTTCTATTGTTTTCCATTTGGTACTATTCGCATTTTTATCTTTACTCGGATATACTTTCAATTTTTTTTTCCTTATCTTTTTGAGTTTGATACGAAAGTTTGTTATTTTATTTTATTCCTTTTCCATGATTTTATGTTTTTCTGTTTATTTTCTATCGACTACTTTCTATTATTTTATTGTTTTTCTATTAAAAACTGTACTTTTGATATATACATATACAAATTAAAAAGCTGCAAAAAGATTTTGTAATAGTTTAAGTTGACAAAGTATCAAGTAAGCAATATATATATATATATATATATATATTTTGCTTCTGTTATATATATATCCATTTTTAATTGTCTTGAGCTTTCTGAGGGGATAGTGACAAATTTTTACTTTTTTTCGTATGTCTTTAGCAGAAAAAAGCACTTATTAATATCATATGCGGGCTTCTCTTCCTGACTAGCTGCTCATCACGATATTTTTCAATTTATTAAATTTTTGTCTTCTTTTTTGTCCCTTGTTTAATGCATCTTTTTGAATTTTTGTATATTGTTTCTTGTTTGTTTTGTAAATTGAAAAATATCTCGTAGGCGATAAAGTTTTGGGAGGCCACTCTCGCTAGTTTAACAGATCTTTGAAAGAAATTTTCAAAACCAGAAAAAAATTGCAATATATTTCTTTTAAGAAAAATTATAAATATTTTATACCTTTTTTTACATAAAAGTTGGTTGAAAGAATTTTTTAAAAAGGATAAAAAAATAATTAATTAATTTTGCAAAATCCGTCAGCGGCGCGGGGCCTTGTGAGGTCGCACCGTTCGCACCCCCCTCGGGCCGGCCCTGCATTTATCTGTTTGAATGGTACAATGTAACAAAGCAAACGCCTTAACAATAGAGGGGAACAGCAATAGTAAAGAGAAGGAACTTGAACAATATTATACGGGCTCATTTAAAGCGCCCCTTCTGTAGTTTTGCAACATTCCCTCACAGTTTCAGTTCCCTCACAACTTTTTCACAAACGATTGTATTTTTCTTTCAATGGATCACGAACACATGTTTACCATATGGCTAAAAGAGTGGCAATTTAATAATTGAACACTCTTCCAATAATACTGAAATAGGTTCTAATATTTCAGTACCCAATGTTGTTTCTTGTCATAAAAATTTACTTCAATTTTACTTTTGGTTAATAATAAAAGTATGAAAAAATTCTATATGCGAAGAGTGGGCGCGAATTAAATTCACTTTTATAAAGAAACTAGCTACTAAACCCAGCGTTGCTCGGGATAAAAAAAATTTATGTGACTAATGTAACTAAATTTTAAAAATTTTTTAATGTAAATTTTTAATGTAAATAAAATAATTTTAGATGTAAAAAAACTGATGTAAAAAAATTTTATGGGACTATGTAACTAAAATAATTTTAATGAAAAAACTATTTTTGTATAGAAAATTAAAATACCCAAAATTCTTTTGTCGTCTGAAAAGTTTTATAGTTGCTGGTTTTCAAATTTTGTTCATAATTATTAAAGTATAAAAAAGATTTTGACAAATATTTAGGGACAATTAATTAAATAGTTATTTTTTCACTTTTAGAAAGTATTAAAATAATCCAGACCAGTAGTTGTTCCTGATATAAATTATTAATCGTCTGCTCTTAAACTTTTCCTTAGTGTACTACCAGAAATCTCTTAATGTGTTCTAGCAGCAGCTCTTCGTATGTATTCTTGTTCTTCAACAATAAAAAAGTATTGTTATAAATTGTAAAATTTATATACAATTTAATTTTTTTTTAAATTTAAAGTGATAGCAACAAATTGAAAGGGAAATGAAATTTGAGTCACTGGAAATATTGTTTTTCGAAATTTAATACAGCATCAAAATTGTTATTGTGAGATAATATTTTCGAAAGATAGCGCTGAAAAACGCAAAATCTTGTTTAATTTTTAATTAACTAAAGCTTTAATTAACTTGTGTGCTTTGAGAAGTTGATTATGATTTTATATTAAATATTTACATAAATAAACAGAAATAAAAGTAGATTAGTTCAAAGTCCCACCGTTCATTAGCAACGAAGTTTCTATAAATTTGTTTTAATTTCAAAATCCTCAACATGTAATCAAGTTTTTATCAAATTTAAAATGATGAAGGAAAAATTACACATTTTTAAAAATTAGTATCAGTGAAAATTAAAAGTTTCAGATGACATAAATATATTTTTTGAAACAAATTGCTCCGAAGTTACTGCGGAAAAAACGGTTTCTGTAAATTTCTAATTATCTGAAACTTTTGGAAATGGAAAAGTTGACAATAATGTTCCTCTTGTTTTAAATGATACGTTTGCAAAATTTGGCTCTAATAGGTACAATGGCTTAGAAGATACACATACCTACATAAATACCCATAATTAGTTTTATTTATATTAAGATACTAGCTGATATGCCCAGCGTTGCTCGGGATTAAAATATTTTCATGTCTAATATTTTAAGGTGAAAAATACTTTTATATAAAATATTGTAATGCACAATATTCTTTTATCGTCTTAAACGTTTTTTAATTGAAAGGAGAATATCGATTGGACCGTACGATTTTTAAAATTTGCCGATAGCTAATTTTCACCATAGGTAAGGTTTAAAATAAAGGTTTTAATAAACGTTTTGGGACAAAAATAGGAAATTTTTCATAATTATAAAGCATAAAAATAAATTAAATAAATAGTTCCTGATAAAAAAAAATTTTTAATTAACTCTGTGAATTGTCTTCTTTAAAACTTTTCTTTAAGTGTTCTTCTAGAATTCTGTTAATAAATTCTGGCAACAGTTCTTCGTACGTATTCTTTTTATTTAACATTAAAAACCAGGCAAATCCTTTGCAGCTGCAACTAGAAATGATAACAAAATTTTAAATAATCCCATTTACCAGGCGCCCGCGTCGCCCCTGCGCCGTCAGGCGAAAACGTAAACAAACCCCACACTACCCTCACACCGTCAGGCGAAAGAATAATCAATTACCCCCACCCAACTGTTAGTCAAAAGATTCCCCCACCTGCTAGTGTTACTTTCCCTTCCCTAGAAATGGGAGGATTGCATGAAATCATGCAATCTCGCATTGAATCTCGATGCATGAAGTCTCGCGGATGAAATAAATAAAATCTTTCAGGAAATTCAAAATACCCCTGAACTATCTGCTGCCCACGGATAGCTCCCTGGGAGAAGCTTATGATTATTGCCAAGGCGCTTCGTCCCAACACTGTAACACTGGACTAAGTGAACACCAGAAATGATCACGACCTGCCAATCTTCAAAGCTTATTATAAAAGAAAATAAATAAATAATAATAATAAATAATCTATTAAAAACTAGATGCCAGTACTATCAATGCGATTCGTAGCACCCCAAATTAAGTCCTACTTGCTCTCCCCCCCCCTCCCGACATGACTTTCACATCAGAGGTGAGACCTCATTCCTTAAATTCATTTATAAACAATCTGTTCATGATAATATATATATATATATATAAATACTCATTTGTATGAAACTGATGATATTAATAAGTCACCAATACCAATATGCAAACTCGACGGTTTTCCAATTAATTAATGCAAGAACATATCCTAATTTTTTAAAAAAGCTTATTCTCCTGTCCTTTTTTAAATTAAATGTCCGTAAATTCTCTAATTAGGTGCAAACAATTATATCATGCCACTAACCACTTATATTGCAATTTGAATTGGAAGATTAAAGCCCCTTGAGGCTTCCAATGATCCTCCCACACACACATGAACATATTTTTGCAAACTGTGTGTAAATATTAATCTTGACAAATTTTTCAAAAAGTGAAAAAATAAATGAAACACAAATGAAATTTGTGTCAATAAAAAGCTTAGTTTTTTAAACCTTAAAATTAAGTATAAGTATTTTTTGTGACTTCATATTTTGGAAAGATATCGCCGAAAAATGACAAAATATTGATTAATTTTTAATTTTGTGTAGTTATCCCTCTGAGTGGTTCGGTCTTCTTTGTAAAGCGATTCCAAAAGCGAGCGATTGAAGAACCTTTATCTGTTTTAAAAGTGTGCCTTCCTCCCAACAGAAAATGTTCCGAAAGCGCTGCAGATCGAGTCTCTTCCCCCCTCTGAACTAGGAACGATTAGCACCCCCCATGGAGGGGATAACCGCAAGAATCTGTTCTATTCAGCTTGGAACCTATTCAAACTACAGTGCCAGGGGAATTCTGGGGTATTTATCTGGCCCTGGGATAATTGCTTTCGGAAGATCCCATCTGTGGCGTGACTGAATGTCTTCAAGATGCCCTCATTCTGCATATTGCCCGTGTCCATAACACCAGATAACAAAAATAAACGCCGTTACACCAGACAAATGCCAGACCGTTGGGCCAAAAAAATGAACGTTATATTATTTATTTTTTATGTTGTGAGTTTCTAAAAATATGAACATCATTGAAGTTGCATGAAAGCTGATATTCTTTAGATGTCTGTGACTTCAATTTATTTGTTGTTTATTAATAGTTGTATTTTAGATATTGGCTGTACTTCATATTATTAGTTGTCTTTTTTATATTCTTGACTTCAATTTATTTTCAGTCTACGAATGTAAAAATAATTTCCCTAATTTTAAAGATCAACAACAATGCCATTTTTATATATATATATTTTACTAATCTCTATTGGCACTATAAAACTTTTCATATTGTTTCTTGATTTAGTATTCGGTAAAAGGTAGAAAATTTAGAGCCGATCAGAAATATAAACAGCGCTTAAGTGGATTAATCCGTTTTGTATGCACATGAACACTTATTATATAGATAGTCACATAATAATCTATATTCCAAAATAGCCAACGATAATCAATATATACGAAGGATTATAAATAACCTTCTTAAGCCTGAATAATGTTTTAAATAAAATAATATGCTACAAGCCTTTTGTAATGAAACTCGTTACATATGCGTTTTAAGAGAACGAGTTAATAATTCTCAAACTAAAGGTTACATTTTGAAAACTAATGC
>BGPR01003432.1:0-10029 GCA_013235015.1 Araneus ventricosus
AAAGCAGATATCTGGCATTTGACCTTTATGGATTACTAGGAAACGGATGATTTCGCGTATTCACTAATCAGAAGATAAATAACTAACAGAACATCGATTGTCGGTGTTCTTTCTTCGTAAGAACAGATGTATTATCAATTTATTTTGCGCATAAATATGTCAAAACTTCATCTTTGGCACTTTAAATCGAATGCAATTTCGTCTAGTTACCATTTCTGTTGTTCTTTAGAAGCTCAAATGTCATCACACTCAATTGAAATGGCTTAAAATGTTCTGCTCTCTTGTAAATTGAGACATTTGTCATTTTCCGCATGTTTTTTCGTGGTATATTCGTTTTATATTATGATTTTATTCGAATTTCTTGATAAATTTAATGAAAGAATGTGCTTTTTATTTTCTTGTATACGATGTATAGACAAAGGAAGTTTTGAAGTCGTGAAATAATCGGATCTTGAGATTTTGATGAAGCTGTAAGTTTAGGATCTCCCAGAGTAACCTCGCTTCCCGAAAAAACGAAAGAAATTACAGTCGGACCTCTATTTAACGAACCTCTATTTTGGGAATTTCTCTATTTTGCGAACTTTTTCTTGGAACCAAGAACATTTTGCGAATTTCTTCGTAAAATAACCTCCAAATAGCGAAGTGCATTCCCTATTTAACGAACTTTTTCTTGTGATCCAATATTTTTTTCTCCCTATTTCTCAAAATATTTCTAAACGTTTCAAACTTATTCTTTATTTTAACACATTTTATGGTGATCAATGACCTTGAAGCTGGAAAATGTCAAAGCGAAAGTGCTTGAGCGTCAAAGAAAAAAATTTAATTCTTCGTGAGGTGGATAAAAGCGTGAAAAAAAAGGATATTGCTTTAAAATTTGGTATTCCTCCAAACAGCTTATCAACCATAATAAAAAAAATCGTGATAAGATACAAAATTATGAGTCATCGAATTCTTGTTCAAAACGTTTAAAAGCGCGTGTCTGTGAAGATGTGGATGAAGCAGTTTTCAGGTGGACAGTGTGAAAAATAAAAACAATACAGCAATGAATTCCGATGAAGATGAAGATGGAAATGATCATGATGCAGAAATCAACAAACCTTTCGTATGATGAAATGCTAAAATTCATTAATTTTAATATAAAATTATTTTTTTAAATTGAAAATATAATGCATTCCCGGACAATGTTTTGTTTTATTCTTGTTTTCCTTGCAGATTTCTTTTTGATGGGTAAAATATATAAAACAAATAGATATTAATTTACAAAATGAAGGTGTGATTAATTATTTTTTAATAATATTTAGTGTTTATGAATTTAAAATCTGTTTTCTGTAGTTTAAAGTATTTTAAAAGGTGAATCTCTATTTAACGAATTTTCCATATAACGAAGTTTTTTTCGGGATTTAGCGACTTCGTTAAATAGAGGTCCGACTGTATATCCGTCTGTACACAAAGTAGGTTTCAGCTGGACGGAATAAATTTGGCATGTGGTCTTTACTCTAAAATTGTAGATTTCTGTCAACGCAATGAGCTAGAAAGGTGGAAATTTTCATATCGTTTTATCACCAGAATTGTAGACCTATATCAAATTTTATATAAAATCCATCAGCCGGTTGACTGTCGGTCTGTTTATTCGTATTTATATAAACGCGGTAACTAAAGAACAAAAGCTAGCAAAATGAAATTTGGCATGTAGTCTTTATACCTTAATTGCAGATCTGTATCAAGTTTTGGATCCGATTGGTCGAAGAGAAGGGATCCAAAATGCATATTTGATTCTCTTCACTACACGACGACTCTAAACACAACGTGTTTATTGTGGAAATATACGAAAAAGTTGTGGGGAGAACACCCCTGCTGATTAATTAACCCTTTCGCTACCAGGGTCTCCCGGGAAAAACGTCCACCACAGCCCAAGATGTTTTTCGTTCAATTGGAATAGATTTTACGTCTGTCGTATGTGACGTCGGGCTCTGGTAAGGAACGGCTGTGTCACATGTGACGGTTGGTAGCGAAAGAGTTAAATAGCATTATGGGAAAAAATGTTTTATTTGTATAAATATATAAAAGGGGTTTGAAAACGTATTGCTTTTCAGTTTCATGAAGTGACAAATACTAAATGTCTAATATTCTACTACAAAATAAATTTTGCTTTCAGCTGGCAAAGCAGAAAAGTTATGACTGAGCATTTCGTTTGGCTAAATTTTTGATTACCCCCGAGCAACTCTGCATTATATTTAAATCGGATGCTATCCGTATCAAAATAAGAGATGTTTTGCCCATTGTTTCAGTGTCCTTTCTAAGTAAATACTAATAGTTTTTAGAGAACCTCAAGCATAAATCTTTCGATGGTAATTTTGTGTGTATGCATTTGTTTGGGTAGTCTCTTTCTTGGAGGCGTTTTTTGTGTCAACATTTCTGAGAACTCTCTAATAGGTTAATTCTATTGCGCAAGATGCTTCTCTATAAGTAAGTTATGAAAAAGTAGCACTTTGTGTAACGTCAAATAATTTAATAGATATAAAACTTTTGTTCTAATTAGTGTAACGTTGGAGAACCTCCAGAAGCTATTGAATTCTTGGTAGTTGCAACATTCGGTTACGCAAATCGTGTTCACTTTCGATCCACGAGAGTGAAGGTCTAATTCTATTTTGTATCTTCTAGAATTTTGGTGATAATATATGAGTATCGTAAAATGCATTTTATACTTTTGAATTCCTAGTAGGCATAACATTCAATTACGCAAACTGAAGTGAACGGGAATGAAGGTCTGATTCTATTTTGCATCTTCTATAATTTTGATAATGTAAGAGTATGGCTAAATTTATTCTGATACTAATTTAAAATTGCGGTGTTTTCACGACAAGGTTTTTATTTATGCAGCCTCAAATAAATGTAATTTTTCCAAACTATAATTACCTTAGAAGTTTGTAATGTATTTTTTTTGATTAAATTCATGTCGGAATGAAAATGATGTATAAAAATGTATTGTGACAATTATATCGGAATTACGATACGTAAAAAAACCCCTCCATAACATAAATAACTTTCGTAGCAACTTTATGGTCAATTTTCCATAGGAAATTTTACTGATGCTATCAACTAGCGTCGACAGCTCGGATGGCTGAAGAGTAATGGCGCTGACCGCATATCCTGAAGTTTACGGATTCCAAAATCGGTGGAATTTTAGTTACCAAGACACGTCAGTATCCATGACTTATGATTTCTCATGTTAAATATCTTGTGTATTCGTTTTATAATCTTGTCGAAGTTGAGCTCGTGGCGCAATTTGCTCGTACTAGTAATCAAGACCAAACCATGGTGACAATTTACGAATACTTGGCATGTCTGAGGAATCATCACGTCTTGCAATGGTTTTACACAGAGAAGCAAGCTCATTACAATAACGGAGAAAGCATTTCTTTCGCTCTTATTCTTTAGACATTTTTTAGGCTAGAAAATGACTTCGTGTTCCCATTTATATGAAATTAATGCATAAAAGTCGAACTTTGGAGGCAAGATTTATGCTTAAAAATATTCAGATAACCACCTATTTACGATGGATGACTTATTTTGCCTTATTTTACTTCTTGAAGGGAAAAATGATTCTACATAATATTAGATCAGAGGTTCACAATCTGTGGTACGCGTACCCCTGAGGGTACGCGGGGGGCCAGTTAGGGGTAGGCGAAAGTGGCCTTAGTAATTGCGGAATACACAAAACATGAGAAAAAGAAATTCTATAATATTCTTAAGTTGGTCTGAAGAATGAAAGTGAAAATTGTGTACAGGCTTTCGTACTCGTACAAAGAAAGAAAAAGGAAGAAGTAGATTTATATCTATTAATTGAGTCATTGTTAGCTCTCGTCATAAGTTAATGCGAACTTATTTCAAAGTTGTTTTCATTTGTTTTGACGTTGAGCTAATACTATTTTTAAAAATGGAATAAAATGTAAAGTTCATTAGAGTCGTTTGACTCTTAAGCTAACTTAAGGTTTTGGCGTTATTAATGAACTCTTTTGGTGCGGAGGGATGATTGGGAGGAGATCTAACAGTAGGGGGTACTGAAAAACAAAGATTATTCAAGGGGTGCGTGAGGGGAAAAAAGGTTGGGAACCGCTGTACTTGACGAAAGTTTATTCCCTGTTAAATTTTTTCAAGGGGTCTTTCATTTCCTTTTATTCACAGACAAAACCGTTTTATAAACTGAAAATCCTCAAAAACGGTAATCGGCGGGAAAATATAGCCTTTTTGTCTTTATTTCATATAATTTATTTTTATATCCACACCAGATCATTACTTTTTTATACTTCTGTGCTCCAGTAGTCTCACGCTTCATACACTATTCCTTTATACAGAATTCGTTCACACATTTAAATATAAATAGTATAATTTCCAGCTCGTAATCACAAAGTAAATTTCATATTTGCGTATTGGTTTTTACTTTCTTGTGGAATGTTATTTCCTTAAGTGCTGATAGTCCATGTACAAGTTCGTGACGAAATTTTTGTCTTGTGGCGTGAAATTAATTACTTTATTTTTAGTTATTAGTATTAGTTATAGTTTAGTTATGATAGTTTTTTTAGTTATTCGTTTGCTTTTCTAAACCCTTTTCAAAATTTCTTTTCATGATTCATCGATGCTATTTTTTCTTTACAAAAGGCAATTTTTTTTCCTACCCTAATGAATAGTCTTATTTTTTTCTTACTTAAATAAATCTCGTGTTATAACATCTGTATTGCAAGAGGAGTTGTTCTAGTTCAATTAAAAGCACATGTTAGATAAAATGTTCTTACAAACGCGAGAATAAAATATACTAAATTTACGTACAATTTATTCAGATTTCCTTTATCTTTTGCTTATGAAAATCGAATTTTCAGGGTTGGGGATACTGGATGAAGCAATCCAATTTCCTGATGTCATATAATATGTGTAAGATTAGAACTGGTTATGAATAGTCAAAGCCTACATTGTATAGAAGAAACAGTTTAACCTTCTCTAATTAAAGTAAGAGATTGTTAAATTAAAAAAGAAGCGCATTCTAGCTTCTTGCATTTGCCTTCAGTACGAAAACCTGTTTGGTGTTTATGCAATTAAATGGGTCCGTTATGAATAATAATGTTGAAAAGTGTTTTGAATTCCGCGAACAGTTTCCAGTATACATCTTAACTTGCGGTCCAGAAGCAGGCGTAGTGGTTATGCCACTTAGTTTCCCAAAAACAATTAAATTTATTAGTCATTTCCTTTCTGCAGGATACTCCCTATTTCACTTCATTCTGTATTTTCCGAAGCCTACATTCAAATAGTCTCGGAGATTTTACTTTTTTACACCGTTCCTGTCATTCATTCTTCATTTAATCTTCTTTTCCAAAACACTTTTTGGCCCATTTTCGGATTAAAGCTTGTTTAATTTTTTTCCATAACTGTTATAACTATTTCTTTGCTTTTCTTATCAACTAGAAAATTTGTCCCCTTCTAAGACGGGCTTTTAGCTTGCCAACAATATCTCGGATCTCATTGTTACAAATTTACTAACGAAAGTTGTTGAAGAAAATCTCATGTGGATTGCTAGAGTGCTTAAGAAATAAAAAAAACATGAAAAACAGAAATGATGAATCAACTGACACTAACTTTTGGTTTGTTAATAACTTTATTTGTAACAATTACTTTCGTTTTGGCAGAGTAAAAATAATGCAAAATCCACTAACAGAAAAAATGCATTACCAATTACAAAATTTAAAAAAATGATGAATGCAAATCTTTAAGTAAAACTTTCAGTATAAATACAGTTAAGGAAAAAATATGAAATACAAAATACATAAATATTCAATTCCAAAATTAAGTGCAAAAAACAAAGAACCCTTTTAACAGAAACTAAAGTATTCTAAATAGTTCTGCATGCATGAATCAAATAAAAAGAAAATAATGCTATCAAATCACACAATCAAAACAGTATCCCTGTGTGTATGCTAATTTGTAGACCAACTGTCTGGTCTGAATCGCTGGCACGTAGCCAAACCACAAACCAAGCCCACATTCCTGAGCTTTACAGAAGGATTTGGCCAAATCTTATATAAGTCTTGTTATACAATTAGTCCGGCCATTATGTAGTTTTTTAAAACAAATTCTGGTGGAGTTGTAATTTTTTTGCTCCTTTATATTTTTTGGGGTGCTGATTACGAATCTGAGGGTTATCATCAAAAATTTTTTTTGGAATTTTAGTTATAGCTAAAAAACATGAAAAAATTGTTTTTTCCTCCAGTTTTTTGCTCATAATTCAGAAGCTAGCAAATCAACTTTAGTTCATCATCATTATATATCGAAATAATCAGCACAAAATTTTCTAGAATTTAGGTCTATACAATTATTTTCGTTACGCGTACAGTTTAGGCGCTTTAACTGTTTGAATTTTGGCGAATGTTTGATTTACCTGCTAGCGCGGCTTGAACAATAAATCTTCCTAGCTGTATGCACTAAAATTTATTATCTTACTATTAATACACCTTACTGTATGTCTTACTTGTTTAATAAACCTCTTCTAATCTAAAGTTCTTTGTGAAAATAATTTTTTTATCTGCTATATTAGACGTGAAAGTAATTTAATCCCGAGCATCGCCGGGCATAACAGCTAGTTATGAATAAAATTCCTTGATTACCTCTAAAAGGCTGGTGTTGATGGAAATGCAGAGCCATTTTCGCAATAAAATTTTATTTACAAACAACTAAAAGGACTTAGTGTAGTTTTTAATTAAACTTTATTAATTTCTATTATCCAATTTTAATTACTTGGTATGTAGTAACCAAGGAAAAAATGACATGAAAAAGATAAACATTCCAAACTGTACAATTCATAATAATTTAATAATAACAATAATACAACCTACGGTCATAAATATGATCATAGTATCTACATACATTACACAGTCTCTTCACTTTATCTTATTCCCTTTGAGGTTTATGGTCCAATATCTTCTGGAGAATCATCTGCGTCTTCCTCGGCATGCAAAGATAACGAAGCCCCAACTAAATTATCGGGCAGTATTGGTTAGCCATCATTCTTCTCATCGAAAGTTTGTGTATTAAAATCTGGATTGTCATGCACAAATTGAGAATAATTTGTCATTGATCTCTAATGGAGAGCTCATAATTAATGAAACCTCATAATGAACAACTTCTGTATTGGCAGAACAAAATCCAAGTGACGACAAAACATCATTCAACTTTCCAGGTTCATACTTTTTATAAAGAAATGTCGCCAATACAACTTGCATATCTGATGTGAGAGACTTTGGCCTCTCAGCAGAGGTGATACAATGTGTTATTCCTGTACATGTTACTCGGTAGTATTCATTTAAAATTCGATAAGTTTCAGGAATCATAGATTCACTTTCTTGTAAAAAAATTATCTGGAGGGGGGTATTCCTGGGTTTCATATACTAGCGATCGAATATCTTCTAATATTATTGATGCAGCAGTCTTCACAACTGGAACGCGCACCAATTGAAAAAGACGTTTCCTTTTCTATGTGTGGTTGTGATCCATTGTCTCCATATTTCTGGGCCAGATGAAATTTGTCGGTGGTAATACCAGGACGGTAATCCCCGTTTATTTGTTCCATCAACTCATTCAATGAAAACTGACATTCTTCTGAATTCTAGGGGGGAAAATGCCATTGCATTCTCTAGTTTTTTCTTTTCGTTAGGTGTAGTGCGATTATACAGATTTTTCATGCATTCATTGTGGTACTGTGCGTTGGTGGTACAGTCTCTGCTTCGAGCCCGCAGGGTCCACGAATTGAAATCCGATTCAAATGCAGATCCGTCTTGTATGGGACTTGTTGTACGTTAAATCATACGAAATGGCGAAACGTCCACCTTCTTGTGTGATGCTGAAAACTGAGACATTTAAAGCAAACCCGAAGAGAATAGGATTATTAGAACGCGATATATCAATTTTTAACTGAACATTTTTTTCCATTTCCGGTCGAAATTGACCAAACATTAAATTTGATGTAATGTTCAAACCCAATGTGATGTTATGTTCAGGATACCCAACGAAAATTACTAGAGCAGTTGATTTGTACGAACATATGTCGCATAATTATAACAAATTGATGAAAGGAAGCGAGTCGACGGACAGAGATCTCAGTTATAGTTCCTACGGGCAGTTTGAGACTCTGTATGAATCATGGGAACACTGTGTCTGCCACATTCTAGACAGGAAATAAATCGCCAATGGCGCAAGTGGATCGTCAAATAATTGACCATCCGAACAGGACTTCAGACAGACGAGTGTCTTTGCTAAGATGGGGACAATAACAGGGCTATGTTGAAGTGTCCTAACTTATTAAAAAAAAATCGTGAGATTTACCGTGTTGTTAACTTCGTAACCGCCTTTTCTCGAAAGCCGGGTAATACCAGGGGTAGAGAGATTTAGAGGAAATTTTGTGCAGATTATGTTAGTATATTCATAATATAACTAATAAAAACTTTATTTGCGAAAATAACTTTACGATAGAAAAGGCATATTAATTAAGCAGAAATTTATTTAGTAAGATAGATAATTTTGTGTATAGAGATAGGCTGCCCTAGCAGGTAAATCAAACATTCGCCAAACTTCAAACAGTTATAGCGCCTAAACCGCACGCGTAACAAAAACAATTGTGCTGACTTACATTGTAGGAAATTTTGTGCTGATTATTTTGATATATGATGATATACAAATGTTAATAGATTTTGAGTTATAAGAAAAAAAACTGAGGAAAAAGCCATTTTTTTCATGTTTTTTGGCTATAAACTAAAATTCCAACGAAAATTTTTGATGGCAAACCTCAGATTCGTAATCGGCACCCCAATAAACCCAAAGGATCAAAAAATTACAACTCCGCCAGAATTTGTTTTAAACCACACCTTTTCAGCTCCTAATGACTGGACTAAATTTTGAATGAACAAAAATCAAGACTATTTTCGGGTTTTAGAAATCACGTGAATGTGTTGAATTTTATCGGAATGGAATATATTATTTTAAAAAATGCTCTATTTATTTGCCTCTCTTGTCAGTTATTCTTGTTGTACTATTTATATGAAACTTATGTGGATAAAAGCGGATTTTGGGATTTTGAAAGTCAAATGAAAATCTTGATTTTTTTTGGGGGGCATAAAACACCAAGAAAAAAGATTATAATTTTCTATTTGGTTCTGTTATCATTTAGCCTAGAATCGATATGAATAATTGTACAATTGTTGTACAATTTGGTACGAAATTCGAATAAATATAAATTATAAACTGACATTTGGATTTTAGAAGTCGTATGAACGGTCTGTGGTTTTTGGTTTGTAAAAATATCTTGTGATTTGGAATCCTACTGGCATACAAATTTCAGTAAATTCGTCATTTTAAGTAACTGAAGTTTTAAGCTAAAAATAGTGCAAATAAAATGTAACATTAGAAAATTAATATGGCAAATAAAGCTTAATTTAATGATATTGTATTTCGTCTGTCTTAAAATTGCCTCTAATATTTCCAAGTACTGAAGCTTAAAAAGTGCAATTGGCTCTCGAGAAGTTTGCATAACACTGAAAACCAGCATGGGTTTTGCTAATTTTATTCAAATATGTTTTAATTGCTGATATTTATCTTATTTAATTACATATATTAAGCTTTCAAAATGTTCCGAAAGAAGATTTATTCAAAATTCTAGCTGCAGAAAATGTAAATATGTAATATTATTTGTCTTTTATAAATTGGTTGCATGAATAAATATTTCGTTCTCGTTATAAATAATAACATTGGTGCAATAAGCTAATGTTCATTTCAAATTCTGCAGTAGTTTTCTTTAAATTCGTTTTTGTTTTACATACTAAATTATTGGATATACACTTCTATTTTTTATTTTTAGGAACGAACTAGAAGCATTATTTTTTGAGTGATTGTATCATGTTAATTACGTTAATTCAAGGCATGATTATCGTAATTCCTTTTCAACTATATAAAATGCCCGAGGAAAGCAAGTGCTTCTGAATTCTGCAGTTT
>BGPR01003432.1:10039-29079 GCA_013235015.1 Araneus ventricosus
CGTAGTCGACCGAATCTTAATTTCTAGCGTTGAAGAGATGAGAGATTTATTTTCCATACGTTGACATTATTTTCATGTTTGACTTTATATTCAGTAGAGTGAACTCTTAATTTATGAATGAATTGTTCGTTTCATTCACTTTCATAGAAAGATAGGGAGCAACATTCCCTTATGAAATCTTTTCAGAATTATTATTCTGGTATTTTGAGAACGTTAGTTACTATAACACTAGAGTTGACGTAAATTATATAAGAATGTATCTTGTTGTATAAACCATTATTGCAATGAAATAAGCTGGTCTTAAATAATTAATGAAAATATGCGTTTTTTGAAGATTCAGAAAAAAAATTCTTCAATATTTAATATAAATTATTTTTATGTAGGAAATATAAATGCCTCTCTATTTATTGCAATACCAGGCTTTACCTGAAATAAATCGACAAAAGCATCCCTATCTAATGAGTAATCATCGCATTTTGAATTGCGAATTGTATTTTTCCTTGTATATCTCTTTTCTGTTTCTCACCAGTGTGCTTTAAAGTAATTCTGTTCTGAATTTAAAGGCCGCGGTGGCCTAGGTAAGGTCTCGGCTTCGGAGCCAGAGGGCTCCAGGTTCGAAACCCAATTCCATTGAATATCCACCGTGTAGGTGGGCCTGTTGCACGTTAAACCATATGTAGGGGGTCAAACGCTTTCCCGCTGGTGTGGTGCAAAATACCCACACTGGCCCGGCCTACCCAAGAAGGGTGTAAGGGACCAGCGGGGAGAGTGCCGCCCCACTAGCAAGTGGAAGACGGGATTTATTTAGTACAATAAAATGATACAGGCATTTCCCGAACAGAGGCAGTACTTTTAAATACAAGAGAGCTGGGAGTATAAACATGGTTCGACCCACTTCGGTGGGTAGAGAATAGCTTGATTTACATGTACTCAACCACCAAGTGTGGCGAATGACACTCACAAAATAAAAAATGACAAAATGAAGGCTTTCGTCTCATATAAAATATAAAAACATCCCTAACGCAATAAATTTAAAAACTGCTTGGGCAAGCAAGGAACAGTAAAAATATATAAAAAATGCATTATTATTGAAAAAGAAATAAACACGGAAAAAGCAGTATATATCAGATATATAAATAAGTCAAAGATTGAAACCCCACAATATAAAAACAAAACACACACACACACACACCAACAACATTACACATCAAATGCCACACATAACACAAAAACTGTACGAGACATTGAATTAAAAATTCATATATTAAAATAAAAACAAAATTCTGAGATGGAAAGGAAGAAATTCCTTCAGTCATCGACCTTCCACGTCCTGCATTCCCGGGAATATCTATTCATCAATTACAGAATGGTTTTTGAGTAAAAGCTGCGCAAGTTAAAAATTACTTTTAAGTCCTATACAGGATGGAAACGGCGAAAGGGTGATGATAAGGATTAAAATTTTTTAGTCTAAAAATAAAATCAAGGTCAAAAAGTAGTATTCATAGCCTCCCTCCCCAAAAAATACCCAAACAACCGTTAGGGCATTGATTACGTGGCAACAGGTTCCCAGAACTGCGGAGAGACTCGGGAATTGGAACAGGCATCTATTTTTAGGGCTCATGGACCAATAGCTGCCCTAGGGCGTCGAGAGAATCCCACACCAAGGAATCGACTTGCTGCAATACGTTTAAAAACGCAAATACAAGTGAAGAGCGGTAACCCCTATAAACCTATAAAACTGTGTCATCCAGTTTAAAAATAAAAAAATAAAGTATTTCTTAAAAAGCTCAAAACATGTAAAAAATAACTTTAAAAAACTGAATAGGCGGGAAGTCAGGAGGACAGAAAGCGGAACTGTAAAAAGTGTAAAATAAAAACCAATCCTTAGAGGAGATGCCAAGTGAAAAGTCCATGGCAAACTGGCAAAAGATAAAGAGTAAGAACAGTCCTTCAGTAAGATGAGCAGAAATTTGAAAGGGGGGTTACTAGTCCAGGTGTCGTCCTCTTCATCTGATCGTGGTTCAAAATTACGAAGTCCGTTCCAAAATAGCCCTCGAATTGCTTTAAAACCGGACGTTAATATAACTTAACTAAACTGTTTTGAATTGATGCTCAAATAACCAAATTATCGAATTTTCGAGAATAAAATCAACGGGTTCGACATGTGCGCTCGATTTTCCAGTGTTTTAGCAATTTCCTCGGGGCAGACTGGAGAAGCACGTGCCTTCTATCTTGCATAACCGAAAGATTTGGAACTACGGAGAGTCATCTCCAACCAAATGACTCGATCAATTTAGCTATTGCGAAATAAGCTCCATACCAAGGCTTGTTTATAAAAAATAACTCGGTGAGAATTGAAATATGAATAATTGTCCTGAGTATTCGATATCTGTACTTGAAAAAAAAATTTTTCATTGGATGATACCGGAGAGATGGTCTCTTTTAAGAAATAGTTAAAGATCTCTAATATTACATTTTAATTACTAAACAGTACTTTTTCAATAAAACATTAGAATTTTATTTGAAAAAAAATTAACCTTTTACTTTTACTCGAACTTTTTTTTATGACAAACATTTTACAATTCATTGGAAAACAATATTTGTACTGGATGCGAGAATTTTAAAAATAAGATAATTACTGAATGATTAGTTTCTACTGTTTCAAACTTTATAAAAGGTAGAAGGACAGTTGTATTTAAAATAAAATAAGATGTATCTGGATGGAACTTTTTTTTTCCTATTGGCTTTTATCACTTCGAAAACTGCCTGGCAGCGAATCATACAGAGATTGGATTTCTGTTTGCCAGATATTGCCCCATGCGCTTCAGTATGTTAAGTGCTTCCCGAAGCTCAATGATGGATTTATACTTTTTTCCATCGCAAATACTCCGATGTACTATCATTTTGAGATATTTTCTACTCTATATTAATATCAGGCTATTAGTTGTCCTTAGTAATCTGTACATTATTTGCAAAGAACCAGTTTTTAACCCGATTGGAAGTATGAATGGATGCTCCATCTTTTTAAACATTCATTCTTCTGCACCTAATTCTAAGCCACGAAGAAGAAGCCGAGATTCCAGCTCATGAATATAATCTGTATGCTTCTGCCTAGAACTCAGAAAGACCAGACTCATTCTGTCTTCAAATCCGACTTCTAACCAGACCTTCAAACTTCCTCCTCCCATTTGCCGACTTGAATAAAATTCTTCATTCTTTAGATATTGTTGTTAGTATTGGTAGCCATCTGGACCGTCTAAATTAAATTTTTTTCTCATCCGAGAATACGACACAAGTCTATTTGGTAGCCCAACACAAGTGTTCTTTCACCCAAAGCAAACGATATCAAAGTGAGTTTTTGACTATTTTGGATGATGCTTTTGCTTTATGAAAACGAATGCGTTTGACTTTTTTATTAGTTGTAAATTGTTTGCCTTGACACGTCGCTAAGTCCTGGCTGAATTCGAGGCTTTAAAATTTTTTTTTTTAAGCCCATGGGACATTTTTCTTTCATCATGAACCTTTAATTTTTTCGCCTGCCTGTCTGTGACAGTCTGAATTTTGAGAAAGTTAGAAATCGCATTGGCACTGACGTGGAGTTTACGAGCAATTTCTGTAACACTTTTACCATCATTTTTATATGCCAAAGATTTACCTTCTTGAAAATCACTTAAAGCTGTTCCTCTAGGCAATCTAAATCGAAAACGACGACTCAATTTCTTACAAAATAAGTTTTCCTCGACGAAAGAAACTAAAAATAATGCACAATTACCCTTTTACATGCAGCATGATCTAAATTATCAAAATTTTAAAAGGTGTCCTTCTACTTCTTTTACATACTAAAAGTTACTGATACTCGTTTTCTAGATGATATTAATGATATGCATTTAAGTTTTGCTTCATATCAAAGGAAATATTGCCAAAGAATCTCTACATAAGAGTTCGATATCTAGAATAAAGATTTATTGCATAATTTTAAAAAGTGACTGCCCTACTTTTTTACAGTGTATATGGAATCATATTATTTAGATTTAGCAGTAGTTATTATTAGTTGGAGCGTTAAATCTATATATATTGTGAATTTAAATAATGGTAATTTTCGTGTCAATTGTTTATTTCAGCTTTGCATTTGCAGTAACAAGTTCGTATTCTGTTACTGGGAAGAAACTGCATATTATTATGGACAATATGGAATTACTGTATTAATACACTCAAAAATATAATATGAAATACTTTAGATGTTAGTTGTAATTTTCACTCACGAATACATGCTATAAATCTACGGTGAAGTACTTTTACGTTAGCAGTATTTTGTAATGAATTCAAACAGGATATTTAAGTGCGAACATTTAGATTAAATGTTGGTAATTATTCATATTCCTGGATGTGGTTAAAATTTCCAGTTCTTAAACTTCAGCTATGGAATTGGAGACTACATAAAATATCTTTAGACGCGAGTATTATTTATAAAGACTTTTGCAGACGAACCATGAAGATTTCTAATGAAGGAGAGGCAATGACTTTTATTATGCTTTAGCGTAGGCAACAAATCTCATTCGGTTCCTAGTTATTTTTAAAGCGATATATTTCTGAAAAGAAATCAACAAAATCAATCCCAGCCAGATCATAAAGAATTTCTTTGTTTCTCCGCATGAGATGGTTGCTGTTTATAGTATCCATGTCTATAAACATGACGGCCTGTTAGCATCCCCTTCCAAAGTTTTTATCAAGTTTTCAACTTGAGGAGCCGCCTCAGTTCATTGACACGTCTTCGGTTCATTTTTACGTTATCTGCCAACGGGAGCGTTGCCACCCAGTAGCACTTGTTGCGATAGACGAGATATTTTGTATCTTTTGTTTGAAAAGCTTATCGGACTGGGTCCCTTTTCCGATGCAGACGCGAAGGAGAGTATATCTGCCATGGGCACTTGATAACAAATGACTTGACAGCAATGAAAGAAGCCAAGGTAGAGGGATCAATTTTCTTAATTTGTTTCCCCGCTTTGATCCTTCTTGACAATGGCGCTTTCAAGCCCTTTTCGTCGCCTTCGCGGGTTTAGATAGTCTCTGCTTGTCACATGTTGAAAACGGAGAATAATAACCCATTACCGGTCAAGGAAGCCGATCTGTTGGCACTCTTAATCAATCTGAACCGTGGTACCGAAAACAAACATTGACGGAAAACGTGCTTTGATTTCTTTCTTTAAGGTAGTGATCATAATCCAGATTCAAGGCATATTGACCAGTTTATCCTTAGATACTGTTAAGAATTTTTTTCTGATTCGGGGATGTTTAGATGAAATTTTATAGCTTTATATTTGATACAATTTGTTCCGAGTGATATTTTACTTTAAAAAGTGTCATAATTAAGGTCTTCCCTCAAGAAAATCATTTATTCATTATGAATATATAAAATGCCGAAAGGCTTGAGTATCCATAAATAACATAGCGAAAATTATAACTTTTACAGAATATATAAAAACAGTTTCGAATAAGAAAAATGTAAAATACGTATCTTACGTTTGCATATTTTCTAGAGACAGCTTACTTTCTCATATACAAGGTATGCAAAGCGAAATGGTTTTAATTATCAAAAAATTCAACCTCGAGAATTCAATGAATCGCAGCGTTTTAGATTTCCTCCAGTTCAAAAAGATTATTTTTGGAAATTTTGACTGTCTGTCTGTGAATACGATAATTCAAAAACGCAACAGGATGAAATTTGATATGCAATCCTAACTCCAAAATTGTAGATTTCTCTCAAACTCTGGACGAACTCCCCGTACAGGATGTCTGCATGTTTGTCCTAGTGCACGTGAACACGATAGCTCAAATATGTTGTGAGTTAGACGGATGAATTGTATGTGATCTTTGCCCCAAAATCTAGATTTAATTTTGGACAAAATCCCTCAGAGTACCATACATGCCAACTGCTACGGATTCTCCGTAGTTCCTACGGATTTTATCGAAAATTTCCGGATACTTTCCGAATTTATAACACTTCCGGATAAGATTAAAATTTCTACGGAATCTAGTTTTTCCCCCTTTTCGCACATTCGTTTTAGTTGTATTCCTTGATGAAATGATGATTCGGATCTTTTTTCTACATTTCAGTTTTTAAAAAATGTCATAATTATTGCTTATAAACACAATCAGCTAGAAAAAGTTGAAGAAAACCAAATTTAAAAACATTTTAACTTAATTAAACTTCAAGCAGGAACAATAAAATTTAGACAGTGTTTAAGTTGCGCGCAATTGCGGCTGTATACAAAAAAACCAATGGAAATCAAAACCATTCAAAGAAAGCAAAGAAACTAAGAAAAATACTCTGCAAGAGTCAAATTAAACAAACAAGGAATTCATTCTAGCCCACTTTGTCAAGGGCTAAGGACTAAATTCGTAATGGATTCAAAATATTTGGAAAATTTTTCTGTAAGAAGCTTGCATTACGCCAAAAATAGTCCTCTTAGCCCGAAATTTCCCAACAAAAGTGAAAGGAGATCAGTACCATCTAATAGCATTATTTTAAAAGAAAAATGAAAACCAAACACAAACGTAAAAACGCTAATAAAATTGAAATAAAAATATTAGCCATCGGGTTGAATAACAACCTTCATAAAAATAAACTTACCCCACGCTCAGAAGATATATAAAATGAATTATTTCTAATTCTTCTAATGATAGAGATATACGTATTTCTTATATTATTTATTCAAATAAGATTTTTCTTAAAAACAGAAATATTTGATTACTTAAAATATGATGAAATATACTAATTATCATGAATTCAAAATTTTGACACAAGTCTGCTCCCGTATGTACCCGCGCGCGCGTCCGCCACCCTCGCAGACCTTCTACTACGGACAGCCACCTTTCCATTGTTGGCATGTATAGAGTACGCTGTATGTTTCTCTGTCCGTATGTATGTGAACACAATAACTCAAACACAACAAGCTAGATAAATGAAATTTGGTAGTTGGTCTTGACCCCAAAATATTAATTCTATATCACTTTTCTGACTTCGCCGGTCAACAGGAAAAAAGTTCAAAATGCATTCGCGATTGTCTTCATTCTACTACGAAGTTGAATACAAAACACGCCGTATTGTGTTAGTACACGATAAAGTAGAGGAGAAAACGCTTCCACTGGCTTTTCTTTCATTTGATTGCAGTATTTCTGATGCTTTATAATGCTGATGAAGCCAAGGCATTAAAAATTATCGACCCGATACTATATGATCAGAAATATAACATTCAGGCTGCGACACTGAGAAGATCTTAATTGAAAATGTAGTGACTTTTAAGCACGCATATTTTTACATACATTTACATAAATTTTTTTGAGACTGTTGAATTAAACACTGCTGTTTCTGTGAATGTATAAATATTATTTACTCTTCTTTTATTCAATTGTTTTCTGAAAATGATAATTTTGTGGAAATAGTAATGCCAATGAAATTTTATATACGCTCTACTTGATATCATTGAAAGAAAATGTTAAATACAATAGGGTCGTAACTGATACATCGAAGGAGTTGAAATTTAAATAGAGACGTGTTTTGAAAATCATTTAAATAACAACCGCATTTCTACCGAAGAAAATTTCGGTAAATAGCCGTCATTAATTCTCTAACATAAGCAAATAACACTGAAACCTTGTCCACATAAATTCTTTAGTAAAAACCGCTTTGAAGCGCCGTAATGTTGATGTTTATTGCTTGTATGTACACAACTTGAGTTAAAAAAATTATGAATTGACGTCCCTAATTACATTTTCAAAATTAACTATAGCTTATTTTCAAAAGGCAAATATTTGCTGTTTATTCAAACGCTAATTAATTAGGTGGTGATTTAAATAAAAATGTATGAATTATTAGGTCGGCAATGTTAAAAGGCGGAAGAAATATTTTAATTATCCAAGAAATAAATTTAAAAGACAACAACTAATATTGGCTTAAATGGAGTTTAAATTAACTTAGTAAAACGAGAAGACTTTCTTGATTCTCTAGGAGATTTATTTCTTCTTTCTGACATTTCTTTTCTGAAAATACAATACGGTATTTATAATCAGAAAGCCAATAATATCAATTTCTTAACCAATTTAATTCACTTATCTACTAAAAATTATTAATTATCAAGTACAAAGCAAAAATATTGTTTAAGAAACAACTTTTTTCTGAATAATTTCATTATTTTAAGATTGTTTGTTTCCTGTATTGGAAACTAAAGTACACGAGATTAACTTTTGTTTATTTTTATGGGCAATCTTCGTTTGTTTGCTTATTTTTTAGTAAAATGAACATTAGAAATTTCAGTTGGCATGTTCTTGCTGCTACTGCTATTTTTTTTAACCTTCCGTCGCGCGCATATAATCTGCGAGATGAAGCACTCATTATATTTTGTTCCTAAGTGCGGGTTTTAACGAGAAACCTTTGGGATTTCTAGTAGCTTCCTGGCTCCGTGCCACTCACACTACGGTATCGTGGTTTTTTCTCTCGAGCTCTTTTGATGTCCGTGAGGAGCACGTTAATCTGGTAGACGAGTTCCGCCCGCTTACGTTTTGTATTTTTGATTTCCCAAATTTGCCTCTTTATTTTTTATATATACCTGCAAAAGTTCGTATACTTGTGTCACAGCCCCTAATTCAACTATATTGATCGTTATTTCCAATATATTGTTTCAAAAATGTCGAATTATTTCAGGCCGTCATCGACAACAGTTGTCATTGTTAAGGAAACTTACGGGAAAACAAACGTCAACTCCCTCCTGAATTCCTGGACATTTTGTTAATTGAAATTGGAAGGAAATGCAAAATATTTATTTAAAAACGCAAATATAGCTTTGTATGACCGAATAGTTCAGTTTGATAGGCTTTTTCTAAATCCTAATAAAAAAATTAACTTTTAATCTCACAGATGAGTTGCGCCCGAACGTGTTAGCGTTTGTATTGCGCCCGACCGAAGTTTCAAGACAATTATTAAAAAGTTTTCTGTAATTATTTTTTATTACTTTTGGTATACTAATTTTCCGAACTGCAGTTGTCAGGTTTGTTTACGGTTTTTAATACTGATCACTGATATTTCGGATGAAGTTAATTTCTTATTGTTCCAGATTGATTATAATCCGGAATATCAAACGTAGAAATTCGAAAATATAGTGAAAAAGGAACAAATTGCAATGAGGTGATCTTTGCAGAAAAAGAGAAGACGTGAGTTTTTATCTGTTAAAAATGATTAAAAAAACCTATACATGATAACAACAACAAAATGAAAACATGACGAGGAGTTTTATATCTTAAAGGGAAAATTAACATTAATTCTTTGGAGTACGTATTCAAGTCTCCAAATTCCTACGTAAAAACATATGAATCTATAAACTGGGAGAGTCGTAAGAACAAGAAATAATAGAGGAGTGAAAGGTTTTAACTTTAGAATCACGTGAGTTTTTTACGCAGTCGACCGAAATCTCGGTGCTACTCGAAAGATGAGCAGGTATCCCTTGTTCTAAATCTCATATGCGAAAATGTAAATCGCTAGATTCTAAACCCAGATTTTCGAAGTATTTTCTAGGATAAAAAAATGTTCTCTAAATTCCAGTGGGCTATATACATGCACATACCATTCTTCATCGTATTTTATGAAGTTGTGTTTGAAGAAACTTGGGAATCATAAGAAAAACATGCAAAGCAGGGTAAAATGAACAAAATGTTTTGTGTTATGCTTTTAAGTATTGATTTCACACTTTATAAAGATAACGATTTCTCATTTCTTGTCATTTCAGCCATTTTTCCTTCTGTGTTTTAAAAGCAGATTTACTTCAAAACTTAAGAACGATTTCTTATACATTGAAACCTCCTTATAATGTCGAACATTATGTCGTCCCCGTTAATACGTCGTTTTTCCCGTCGTCCGGATTTATTCTTATTCATTTTAGTGTTAAAAATTATTTAAAACATCTTCGGTATTTAATAGTGCATCGCTGAAGTCATAGAATTTTTTTTTGGTATAAATTCAATTCACGGTGATCTATTTAGAATCCAGAACCAGACGGTATGATAGTCAAACCCAAGCCTCTATAACGCGCTATAGGCAGCGCTTCAGATTTTTTCACTACGAAATCGAATTTATTTGCAAACTTCTTTTAAAAGAAACAATGACCAAGTAGGACTATTACCATAATGGTACTAATTCGAATGTGTATCTATTGTAAAAAATGTATCCAAGTTATCACAATACATACAGTATCCATATTGATATATGTTCTGTGAAAATTCAGGAAAGAAGAAATCTTTATACATAGAAACTCAAGAATTGTCGTTGTAATAAAAGTGCTGTAATTTTCATTAAGTGTTGCTCAAATATTTAACAAAAAATTAGATATTTCGAAATTTTAAAATTTATTATGAATATGGTCTGAAATTAAAAGCCTAATAACATTCTAAAACGATTATGAAATCTCATTTACATTTAGCTCTGTAGTATTATATTGTAAGTAAGTAGTTTATCGCATTTTGAACTAAGACTCTATGGTACTACAATGTCGTTTGCACGTCGTTTTGGAGCGATCCATCGAGACAGACGTTTTCCTGTCCGTGTTACTTTGAGGAAGAAAGAACTCGTCACTGGAGCATGCCTGATGTATCGGACTTTAACACGTTCGCTGCCATGACTCACTCCTGAGATTCGGACCTTCTATCTAATTAGATGACTCCTTCTCTGCTATCTCTTAACTATAAAGGAGAAGGAGTCAACTAATTAGACTAGAAAATTTGTGCCCGTCTTAGACTGGCTTTTATATTGCCAACAGTATCTCAGATCTGATTTTTAAAGATTTACTAACGAAAGCTGTTGAAGAAAATCTCGCATAGATTGCTAGAAATAAAAGAAGTATGAAAATCGGGAATGATGAATCAACTGACACTGTTTGTTAATAATTTTATTTGTAACAATGACTTTCGTTCTGGCAGAGTAAGAATATTGCAAAACCCACTAACAGAAAAAAATGCATTACCAATTACAAAATTTAAAAAAATGATGAATGCAAATCTTTAAGTAAAACTTTCAGTGTAAATACAGTTAAAGAAAAAATATTCAGTATAAAATACATAAATATTCAATTCCAAAATTAAGCGCGAAAAAGAAAGAACCCTTTTAACAAAAACTAAAGTATTCTAAATAGTTCTGCATGCATGAATTAAATAAAAAGAAAATAAACGACGGACACATCACATAATTCAACGAAAAGGTAACGAGAAAAATAAATTAATCGAATTCGGTGTGTATGAATCAACATAAAATAAAAAAGAAAGGAAGCTGCTAAACTCGGCTAAAAAAACAATGTCTGTTGAATACTTCGGAGATCTTATAATTTAGCAAAAAGCAACACTCAAAGAAAAAAAGCAAACACAAAATAAAGAAGAAAAAAAAACCCCGCCAAAACTTTATAGTAGGAAAATAAATGAATTCTGGTATTGCTATTAAATCACACAATCAAAACGGTATCCCCGTGTGTATGCTAATTTATAGACCAATTGTCTGGTCGGAATCTCGGTTACATAGACAAACCACAAACCACGTTCTCATTACTGAGCGTTACAGAAAGATTTGGCCAAATCTAATATAGATAGTTGGCGTGAATCACCAGGCGAGAATCAAAGTGCGTGATCGGCTGAAAACGTGTTAAAACTTTTAACCAATTTAACCCAGGTTTGATTTTAAAGAATTTTAATAGCTTAACCTTTAGAGAATGCCTTCTCCCTATTTGAAACATAATGCCAGTAGCGTTCATTTGGGATCGTAATCGATAAAAATCATTTTGATACATTCTTGTTCGTCAAGTGAATGCTTCCGTTTGTTGAGAGGCCACTTGGTTTCACTCTCATTCGACAGAAAGCACAAAAGGGTTATCTACAAGCACCACTTGAAACGTTAAGTGAAATTATCTTGCGCTTATCAGAGCCATAATGAGCTTAGAGAGCGACGTTAAATGTTTTCTTCACACTCTCGACTCGTCATAGCAAGCATAAAAAACGCCCCTTTTTTACTATCCTGATAATCTCCGCTTTGAAATGTTTGTTTTTAGCTATGGGAATTTTCTCTTTCTCTAGGGAAGCGCAACTCGCTACTAGGTATATTCGCAAGGTGTCGTATTATATGTCAAATGCCTATTCAAAGAACATGGGAAACATAGTTTCTTCGATTTCAAAATATTTTCGATTACTCGATTTCAAAAATTAGTAGAATAAATTCGATTAACACTTTGAGTACTGAATTATTTGAAGATTTTTATGCCCATGGGACGGATTTAATTTGTCGCTATACGGATTAATATGTAAAAGTAATACATTTTATTTGGAATATACTTATATCGGTGATATAAATATATTTTTGAAACATCATTTTAGTTACAAAATATAAATAAATATATAAATGAAACAAAATATAAATATTTATATAAAACAAGAACCAACTTAAAGTCTAATTTTGTACCGTGTGGTATTTTTCGAAACATGTCTGTAAATGCAAAGGTACCTGGCATTGTTTGCATTGCCAAGTGGTTTCTTTTCTTATTTTATGTTTATAATATACTCGCGACACCGTTTTGTAGCTGTTTCTTTAATTATGTTGCCGGAATATTCTCTGGAAAATGTGCCCAATTTTTCGCTTGCAAACGATGTGGCGCATCGCTACTTGTAGGACTCCCACGGATATTATAATTTGGCAAGACCACTTGCGCCAATAATTTTTCTTAAATTCAGATGACGAGTCAGACTCGTCCACCGTAACTTCGCCCAAGTAAACAGATGACGAGTCTCACTCGTCAAATGTACCCAAAGGGTTACATATCAATAGAATCAAACCAAATTTTATGTTCTATTCAGTTTTCTTATACGTTTCGTATTTTTTTAGAGTCTGAATTGTGATTGAAAAATACTTTTTTTGAACATAAACCAAATAATTAAACTATTGAACGCGCACGGAGAATTTTTAAATTCACACTTTTCCTTCAATTGTTTAGTTTCGCGTACGTTATTTCTATAATCGTATTTTTTTTTGTTATTATTATCTGTTTCAGTAACGTATTATTTCGCCCTACATTACCGTAATTATTTATGCTGTATATTTCCCTCAGTTGGGAATATCAACTGTTGTATTCCATTAGAAATAACTTTCGCTACTACTATCCCCCCCCCTCAAACAAATCAGGTCTTCGCGGTGGCCTAGTGGTAAGGTCTCGGCTGTGGGACCGGAGGGTTCCAGGTTCGAAACCCGACTCCACTAAAGATCCGTCGTGTATTGGGCCTGGTGCACGCTAAATTATACGTAGGGGGCCAAACGTCCTCCCGCTGGTAGGGTGCGGAAGTTTGGAGAGGGGAGTGCCAGCTCGGGTGTCGTCCTCGTCATGTGACCAAAGTTCAAAATTACGAGGTGCTTCCTAAAATAGCCCTCGTGTTACTTCAGAACGGAACGTTTATATAGCTTAACCCAAAAATATCTTTACTGAGCCCACGCAGAATATGAACAAACACTATTTATGAAGGCCAGCGTGATTTTCCAGAAAATGAGGTAAAAGAAATGTGCGCAACAATTTTTAAAATTAAAAGCAAGGGATTTGATTTCCATGAATCACAACTAATGTATGAAATAATGGACAAATAAATACAAGAATAGAATAGACATTTATTAAATGTTTGACACAACTAGTCATACAAAAAGTAAACTCTCATTAAAATAAATTAGGCATTTAAGAAAGTGTTAAAATAACAAAATTCTTGCGACTAACTTGAACTGAAAACTTGGCAAGTAGGTCACTTTTATTTTTTAATGTTTTTGTTTGAATTTTACAGCTAACTGAAGTTAACGAGATAATGATAACTGTCCAGAAAAATAAATACGAAAAGTCACTGAAGTGGATCACTTAAATATAATCAAAAGAATGGCCTTTCCAAAAGAAAGGCATGGCATATTTCTATTAGCGGTTCGATGAATCGAAACCTTTCATTATCTAGGAGTGGAACAGGTTGTAGAACTTAGTTAAGTGTGATATTATTCATTACAATTTCTGAACCTGAACGGTTTAAAAAAATATGGCATAATAAGAAACTTTTTGAATCGGTCCATTCGTATTTGAAAATATATATGGCTTAGAGTTATTAAACCAAATATTTCAAATACGCATTTTTAGGCGCATATGCTAATCATAACGCAAAGGCTAACCATATTTGACCTTGGCTCGAATACATAAAAGCCATGCATTAGCACGAAAAATTTTAAGGAATATTATGTGACCTTTAAGTTTTAAATAAATCCAATAAAAATGTTAATAACGAAATTCATAAAGTAAAAGGTTAGATTAAAGAATTTCCGGTTTCCATAACCCCACCATCCTTGTGAAAAAGATTAAAAAATATTTTACATTTCTTTCGGTGATTTGTTGTTACTTCCTGGTTCTTAGACCAAAAATTCGTGCACCAAGAATGAGGCCGCGGTGGCCTAATGGTGAGGTCTCGGCTTTGGGGACACAGGGTTCCAGGTTCGAAACAGGATTCCACTGAAGATCCGTCGTGTATTGGGCCTGTTGCACGCTAAATCATACGTACGGGGCCAAACGTCCTCCCGTTGGTTTAATGCAAAAATACCCACACTGGCCCGGCCTACCCAAGAAGGGTATAAGGCCGGTAGAGGACCACTCCAGGGTGAGAACCGCTCCACCACCATGTGGAGGATGGGATTTATTAAATACAATAAAATGATACAGGCATTGCCCGAATAGAGGCAGAACTTTTAAATACAAGAGAGCTGGGAGTATAAACATAGTTCGACCCACCTCGGTGGGGAGAGAATAGCGTGATTTACATGTACTCAACCTCCAAGTTTGGCGAATGATACTCACAAAATAAAGAATGACAAAATGGAGGCTCTTTCTTTTCATATAAATATAAAAACATCCCTAACGCAATAAATTCAAAAACTGTGCGGAAGTTTCGAGAGGGGGTTGCTAGCTCGGGTGTCGTCCTCTTCATCTGACTGAGGTTGAAAATGACGAGGCTCGTCCCAAAATAGCCCTCGTGTTGCTTTAAAACGGGACGTTTATATAACTAAAGCTAAACTCGTGCGACAAGAATGGTGCCAAAGCAAAGCGATTGAGAATTATAACATTCATCTCATTGAGGAATCGTACATATTTCACTTTCGGATCCATCAGCACATGTGGCATTATCTCGGGTAACAATTATTGAAAATTAAAATGTGTTCATATTATTTCACAAACATTTACGGAGACTATTTTAATTATCTTCCGCAGGGATTTTCTAAATTTAAAGTCGCTGGTTTCCTAAATTCAACTGACTTTTTTGGTGTGATGTTCTGAATTTTGAATTCGTTACCCTGCCTTTCAAAAGGCTGCATAAGCAGGAAAGTCTGAACATTTTTACCTCGCAGTCTTCAGCTGTTGCTAGATGAAAACATCTCACTTCGGTACTTTCGCCCCATACCAACAAGAAGCTTTGAAACAAACAAGAAGCTCTGAAGCTTTTTGATTTAACATTCCGTTTTGAAGCCAATTTAAGGCTACTTAAGGACAGATGTCGTAATTGTCTACCGTGGTCAGATGACGAGGATGTCACCTGAATCTACATCACCATCCTTGCTCATGCACATATCAGTGTGTGGGGGGGAGACGTCTGACATACGGCAGATTTACCGTAGACCTTGATACATACACAGCAGTTGACAGAATCGGGTCTCAACCCTGAAGTCGAAACTCTTAACACCAGACAACCGAGGACGAACGAACTGAGATTCGAATTCGTGATCTATCGATTGTGAACCTGGCTTTCTGACGCCTGCTATACTGACCTTAGAATAAAGAATTAATCGATATTAGGGCCAGTGAGCTTTAAACTATTATTCCGCTTTAATTAAAATTTATTGAAGGAATTACATTAACTTTTAAATTCTGATAGCTGTAAATTACGCAGTATAATAAGTATTTAGAATCTTTTCAAAGTAACTAAAAAGAGGGGACATGAAGAGTCAACAATGGGTTCTTATTGTCCGTTTTAATATTTTTCTTGGGAAAGAGCAGAATTAAATGACCTTTTAATGCTCAACTGAGTAATTCTGGAGTTTACTTACGAAGCAAATAATAGTATTCGCTTACCGAAAATGCGCCCAGTTTTTGGAATCTAAAATAGGAAGTTTGTTGACAAGTATATATTTGTCCATGACAAATACTGATTTGAAGCATCTTGCTCGTAATTATCAGCGTAGAAGAAATGAAAAACTAACAAAACGATGCATTAGAAGCTTATTCTACTATTAAGGAACAGATTTATCAAATAATGTTAAGATTCCTCTGTTGAAATCAATGCACTTGTGAAAAACATTGAAAGCAAAACAACACTTCGTATATTACCTTTTAAAAATACTTTTTCTTTGAATTCGAAAGTTAATGAACGGAAGTTATCGGTTATAATTAATTTTCAATGAAAATTGAATCGTCAAATTGTACTGACGATGTTTAATAGTCACACTGTGCTGGCAATCGGACGCTTCTGGGTTGTTATTCAACTAGTAAGAGAATCTCTTATTTCTCGTATGCTTTCGCAATGTGGCGCATTCTATGTTTAGCTTATTCATATACACTTTAACACCACACCGCCGTCTCTAGAGATCATGTGGCTCCTATCCGATTTGGTACAGATGTAGGTGGACTTTAATGAGTTGCAAAAATAAAAATTGCAGCATACAGAAGAATGGCAAATGAAAAAATTACAAAGCTGGTGTTTACACGTAGAATTGACAACAAAATAAAGGAATATATACAATGTCTTGATTATCACGGTGTGAATGAAAGAAAAATTATGTATGAAGATGATGACGAACAACATGAAAAAGCTTGCATCAATACACAGGTTTTTGAATAACGGAGTAAAGATGGGGAACCATTGCGTGTTAAGTGTGGGATACAAGGAATAGGGAGATTACTATTAAAGAATTATGAGAAAGGAAGGATTTAATAAGCTCAGTGTATTAAATGCAAGATAAGTTAGAATTATTGTTCAAAGGCAATTGAGTAATTATTCCAGTCGGATTATGTTTTCATTGTCTATTATTAGTTTAATCATGTTTATTATTCTTTTTCTTGAAATCTGATTATCAAGAACTCTTTGGTACCACAGACTTTTAAGTAAAGTAGAAGGCTTCCTAATACGCCAAGAGAGAGTCAACAAGGTGGTGCAGAATGCCACTCACAAATTTCTAGGGGTGATCTTATTTGTCGTGACAAACAGCATTTGCAATAGAACATGAGGTCGCCAACGCAAAGGGTGACTGCTACAGGGGGCGTTTTGCCAGCGAATCGAGTAAAAGAAAAGGATACAAATGTTAAAGCGTAGAGTACAGTGCTTTAATGGAACACAAGCTCACAACAGCATGAAGTAACAGTTGCATAAATCGGGGTTGTATTATCAAATAGGCAAAGTAGAGAACTGCCTATGAGCCCCGAGGCATCGTGATTTTTTTTGTATTATTTTCAAGGTAATTTAATTTAGTGCTTTCATTTGACTTAAATGAGTCGTGTACTCGAATTTAATCAAATTAATATCGAGTATCGCTTAAATTTCAGAATATAGTATTCTTGGGATTTTTTTTTCACGTTTTCAAATTTGCGTGCAAATCTGTGTGATCCATTTTGTTTTATAGTTATCCTCAGCAGTCCTGGCACACTTTGTATTAGATAATTTATTTTGTGTAAAAAAAGTTATGTAATTTTTTTACAGTATTTTAAATTTACCATAAATTTAAATTTTACAGTGTTTTTTTGCTAGATACTGAAACCAATTCTCCTGAAGGTGACCTGCAATTAAATATTTTATTTCAGTTTGTCTTAATATTTGTTACTTAAACCCTGCCCGTATAGAGAAAATGAAAATTAATAAAAAAAAAATTGGTTTTGGAAGTTGGGGAAAGCAGTGGCGTAGCTGCAAATTTTGCCATCCGGGGCAAACTCTTCCTTTTCAAATTACATAAGGCACATAAACTTAAAGATAAAAATAATAAATTGCTGAGGAAAGTGCACTTTATTACTAACGTAATTCGTCATTTGACACCCTTGATTACTGCGGGGTGGGTTGCCTCTTCCGCCCCCTTTAGCTACGCCATTGGGGAAAAGGAAAAGGGGCCCAAAGCTTGTATTGCCCTACAATGCTTAATACGGCCCTGGTATGAATAGCGATATTTAAAGTCGTACGCGGCATGACAGATATTATGGCAAGTAGGAATAAGTGTTCAAAGGATTTGCCGTTCGAAGCGTTACACGCTTCTCATGTTGTTATTCACTCAATTGTGTTGCTGTGCTATTGTGAATATGTATTGCATTAAACCTGAGATGTATACTTTTCTAGTATATTCTCTTTCATTTTACTTAATTCACTAGCAGTGTACTGGGAATTTTTGAAATGCAGGTTCAGGATCGAGTCAAAATTGATCACAATGTGATAATATAGTAAAAGAGTACAGTTATTAATCTGGGTATTTTGAAATTTCAAAAAAATTGAGAAACAAATTACGCGTTTGCTGTTCATAAAAGCGTTAGAAATCTTTTTATAGTAGAAATGCAGCTCATGCAGTACAATAATAAAACCGTGGAAACTTTTGAATTTTTTACCTGGATATAAGATAAATAGGAGCCGAAGAAACGTACCTGGTTATGATGCATGAACATTTCAGCTTATAGATGTTTGGATAATATATTATTCAAATATGTGTGTGGCAGGAACTCTTTCCTTACAATCTATTTTCGAATGATATATTACTTTCTAAAACAGTTCCATGCAGTTCTTTACGGTGTCAAGGTTTCAAAAAAATGCATTCCAATCGTAAATCATGAATGTTTATTTTTTAAGGATTCAACACATATTCTGCAGTATAAAAATAGACGCATAGAAAATTTAACTGCATATACAGTTAAATTTTCCCTTTTTACGAATTTTTTTTTATGAATTTTATTGAGAATACGTGCATTTTTTATGAATTTTAT
>BGPR01003432.1:29089-57280 GCA_013235015.1 Araneus ventricosus
ATAGATCTTGAAACAATATATATCTCAATTATCTACTTAAATAGATTTTTAAAGCCCAAATAAATAACATGCAGTTAAGAAATTGGTCTAGTAATCACTAAAAAAAATCTTGAAACAAAAACAAAATTTTTAAGCAACGCATGATAACATTTCACGGACTAAACTGGTCACAATTACAAACTGCGTCCCAGCAAAGCTCTCGTGTACCTTATGGTATATTCAGAGGTTATCTGGATCTAAACCAGTAATCTTCAGTGGATATATTCGTTACATAAACTTTCTTTTATTCTTACCCTAAATGCAATAATTTATTTAATTTAATTTTGACTTAAGGTAGAAACTTATTTTTTTCTTATTCAGACATGGAAAAGGATCGAAGATTTCTTACACGAGAAAACTTTCGCATCTATGAAGTTGTCGAGAAACTCCCCAGCTAGTATTTAGTTGCAAAAATCTTGATTCTTATGAAAGAAAGGAAATGACAATGTTTAAGTAATTATGTGTATGGCATTTGCTGTTAAAAAAATGAGAAACGATGTAAAAACCTCTGGTACGTTAGGGAACGCTTTCGTCAACGATTCCTGTATGGTAACAGAATGGTTCGGGAGACGACAGTCAAACAAATTGATAAAACAATAAAGTTTACCAGAAGGACTATGGAGTATTTCGAGAGGTGATTTTGATTATTTTGTCATTCTTCCAAGCATGTTCTCTTTTGGCTTTATTCCAGTAATCTTATCTTTCAGATTATTTAACACTGGATAATTTTGTAGAATTTATTCAAGCTCGTTGTGATTCTTTTTTGGGGGGGATCTAGCTACACAACGCGGGTATTCTGAAGAATCACCTTTGATGCACGCAGTTTATGTGCTAGTGAACATACGAGTGTGAGGCTGTCTCGCGGTTTCAGTTGAAGGGAGAGGATTTATACATAGGGTTGCCATAATTGTCGAGTTTTGATACGGGACGTTTAAGTACTAAATAAATAAAACATGAAAAAAGTGGGTACGTAATGGTTTATTTTACTCTGATAAAAAATCAATAACATTTAAGCAATCTAATAAAATGAATATGTAGATAGAATAATAAAGGTTCGAGGCTAATCCTTTTTAGGCCAGGTATATTGTAAAGGTGATTTTACTTTCTTAATTATTTGCATATCATTTACTTGTTTCACAAAATTATAAAATTCGGTGCAAGTCATTTTAAAATTATAATGACAAGTCAAAATTGTTTCAGCTGTCTCCACTGACTACTTGTTTCTTTCGCTCAAACTACTGAATTGACATAAGGGAAAATATTCTCTCCAAATTTTCATTGTGGGCTGGAATGGCAAATACGTATTCGCATAGCTTTATTAGACATGATTTCTGATCAATATACTTTGAATCTGCAAAAAACTTCAGCCATTTCTCTTCCATATTCAATTTCTTAGTTGCTTCGCAGTTTTGGTTGGTATTATTTTTCTCTAAATAATTTTTTTAGATATACAAACTGGCTGAATAGAATCTCAGTGTTGCAAATATCGATGTTTCTTGCTTGGAAATATGCAGTAGTAAGTTCTATTTGTTCCCATTTCAGGAACTTGGTTGAGAATCATCAGAGAACGGGACTCAGTAGCGACATACGGTGACAGTCCCGTATATACGGGACATATGGCAACACTATTTATACAAAAAAAAAATCGAGGTGTGATTTGTAAAGTCGCTTCGCGAGGGTAACTCGCCCTGTCCAAATCCAGCTTTACGTTGCATCTTCCGGCATGAAACCTGCATGTCATCCCATTTCTATATGATTTAATTAAAAAAGTTTTGGAGGATTGAATTTAAACATAAGGTTAAGTAAATCCAGGTCAGTGAAAGTCATGAAATTCTACTAAACCATCATATTCAATCACTATTCAAGGTTTCAAAAAGCCTGGAATGATAATTAAAGTAACATCAGCTGAATCGGCTATTGCTAAAAAAGTAATTATCGATGTAAATGTAGTAATTTTAAAGAAATTCAATTTCCAAGGTTTGATTGAAATGTTGAAAGCTGGTTTTAGGGTTGAAATGTCTTCTGTTGACCTTAGTAAACTATTCTTTCGGGAGCCTCCCCCACCCTGAATGAAAAGTAAAATATTGTAAAATATCACTGGAATTAAAGGTTTTTAGCAATGGGGAATGTTATAATTAAAAATTTAAAATAAACACAGATAACTGAAAACTGTATATGCAAAGACATATGGAATTTTGAAAGAATCGTAGCATCATTATCTGCTTTCTGAAGAAATTTCGCATAGTTTTTTTAATCGTTTTAAATTAAAGCATTCCACATAAATCATCTCATTGACTGAACTGCCAGATATTAAAGCTTTTCTTATTTTAAACGAAAACTATTCTTTCTACATTTTTTCAAAAAGTTTGAAAATACCGACGTTCAAAAGTCATGCAACATAAAACGATTAAAAATGTTCAGTTTGTGTATAGAAAAATGTTGACTGATTTGTTTCACCCTGCTGAGCAATAAGCAAAATGTAAGAGGTTGGGTAAATTATTTAACCATACAAATTTGAAGACTTAATTAATGAAGCGTTACTATTTTGTAAGTCGTCTTTTCAAAATTTCATCTTTGAAAAAGATTAACTTAACAAATAATTTTAAGGTGAAAAGCAGCTTTGTGTTGAGTAATGTCATTATATGCGCGTAAGTACTTCATTTTTTTTATATAATAAATTGCACTATTTTATTGATTTTGCTGAAAGCACTGTTGTTCTCCAAACCCAAGAGGATAAATAATTATTCTTTTCATGCTTAAGTAACATTTCATCGCAGTTTAGGTAACAAACGGTACTTATATATTCATCTTAATTTTCTATTAAGCATTCACATAGAAAATGAGACCTGGGTCTTAAGAAAACACCAGGAAAAGAATTTCCGGGCCTTTTGATGTATTTTTCATCGGCTTAAGGTCAAGTGGAAACCTGCCATGACCGATAATAATGTCCCGTATTATCTCCGACTTTTTCGCCGATGTACAGAAGGAGAAATCGCGAACGTTGATTGATGAGCCTAATTTTTCCTACAAGCGGCATCATGCTGTTATGGATTGAAAGCCGTCACGTAACATTTGAATGTGTTTTGGGCAGTTCAGTAATGAGTCGAGAGGAATCTTTGCTGGGATATAATATAATGTATAATAAAATATAAAATATATAGAAAATATAAAATATATAAAATGTATAAAAAATATAAAATGTATAAAATGTATAAAAAATATAAAATGTATAAAAAATATAAAATATATAAAATGTATAAAAAATATAAAATATATAAAATGTATAAAAAATATAAAATATAATAATAAACTATTTTAAATATGAGAAAGCATGCAAATTAGAATATATTAGCAGTCAATACAGAAGTAAAAAACAGAATGCTATCCTAAAACTCTAAATAATATTTCATGTACTATTAAAATACCATTAAATCAAAATAAACCTGAACAAACCTTTATTAAATAAATATTATCTAACCCCATAAAATACATATAAGTAAATAACAAAGACAAGAAGTGAATTACAAATACCGAATAAAATAAAACTTCAAAAACCAAAGAAGGTAAAAGATTATCTATTTGTAATATTTGAGTATATATATAATATATTGCAATACCTTTAATCTAAGGACAGCGGGAAAATGCGTCATAAAAATATCAAAATATTTTTATCTAAATATTTTGTACTTTCATTTTAATTTTGTCAACTCAAAATAATTAAAAGGTCTTGGTAACTTCTTGGCCTACAAATAACATTTTGTTAAGAACTGAAAGCCATCACGTAACATTTGAATGTGTTTCGGCTATTTCAGTGATGGGTAGAAAGGAATATTTACTGATACATGTTTTATTTTCGAATAGATTTAATCTTTTGACAATGAGAATTCAAAATAGAAATACCTAAATTTTTTCACTTTTAATTTTAATCTTTTAAGACGGAAAGATTTAAAATTTTTTAGCAGATTTCTTGACCAATTTAAAAAGCAGCTCTCAGATTGGTTGAATGAACATTTTTCAGAATTTGAGTTACTTTTTGATGTAAACTGATTACGGGACTGATGTTCGGAAGGTGAACGGAGTGCTAGAACGCAATGGCTCTTGAACTCCTCCCTTTGCTATTGCTGAAAAGTGGCCTAAATAACCTAATAACCTAATGAACTTGGAAAATGACAGATACATTTCAATAATTTAATATAATATATCGAGTAGGATGCATTCGATAAATTTAATTACACAGTTTCATGTTAAAATGAGTCTAGAATTTCTGGTTCTTGGCTTGAAAGATTATTCGAAAAATATCCGAATAACTATAAGCTATTTTCTTTATATTTATCATTAATTATTGACATGCCTATTTTATTTTCCTAATCGTGGACACAGTTAGGAAAGCGGAAGAATATTTGGTTCATATGGTGGAGCCATGATTTTTTAAAATCCTAAATGGTGTCACAAGTCCAAAAACTTTGCGTCGGTTCATTGTCCACACAGATTAATGTGAGACCCAATGCTTTGTGATGGCCATGCATGTGGCTTTCGCATAATTTCATTCTGAAACTTTGTATCAAAAACATAATTTGAATATTCTGTGGGCATATATAGAGTCAATAATTAAAAGATGCGAATGATAAAGAATACCACCCAGAACGAAAATAAAGTAGCAAGAAGATGGGAGAAAATAGAGTGTTTGAGATAGAAGCATTTCATCAGAATACAAAGTGACTGCTAATTATTTCATTTACTCTACTACATACCTTATGAGTGTTGTTTACTATCTCGGTGAATAATGATGGGCAATTTGAGTGGCATCTTGAGATAATTTCTCTCCAAGAAAACTCATTATTTAAACAATAGGGCGGGGGAGCGGTCAAATGAAAATCCAAAGCTCTCATCAGGTTTATCATTAGACTCAGCTTCATAATCAATCATCTTCGGGTTGATATTACTGACTGATTTATTGAGGTAATGAGTCTGAAACAAGCAGAAGATGCGTTAAGCTTCCTTTTAATATTCTTTAGAAGTCACAGTAAACAAGGAAATGAGGCTTTTAGGATGTTTCGTGTCAAAATCAAGTTTTATCTGCTTCTAATTTTGGATGAGTTTAATGCACTTAGAAAGATACAGTTAAAGCAATATTTATCAATTTTCGTGTTAAACTTTAAAGTCGGACAGTGCTATTTCTGTCAAAAAATATTTCTTTAATTTATTTAGTTTATTACCAGTTATGCTGTGTAATAAATGTTTGTGAAAAAGTAGTATTCAATTTTTTTCGATACTCAATTATTTATCGATATGTAAACATTTGTGTATGCGCATAGTAATGTAATAAAATCAATAAATACATCGTATTATATTTCTGACAACTTTTAAATTAGTGGAATTGATTCATTTTGATTGATGGTTGTTTTGAATTCGCAAACACTAAGGGTATTGTTTCATTCATTTTTTTTTAATATTTGTTTTCTGAACACTCAGAAAAAAACGTTTGGTCGGGATATTTTGCTAAACATTTTGCTGTCAAAATAAGAAATAACAACTAAATTACTCTCTGAAATGAATACATTGTGGTTTTTTAATATCAAGTATCAATATTTATGGTCTGTAAAATTGTGGATGTAGCTTTCAGTATGTCAAAATGAAATTTATCTGAACTGTAATCTGAAACGTGTTTTACGATATATTTTTAGGTCATCTTGGAACTCTCTGTAGTGGCTTAAGGTTACTTGTAATAGCATCACTCACATGGAGTTTGTTACCATTTAATGTTATCTTATTAAATCTGAAAAAAACGACAGATGGAGTATTAAATATTTGTATTATGCTGATTCAAATACTATTTTTTCTAATCCAAAGCCCATATCTTAAATTACGAAAAAGGTGTCATCATCTTTAGATTGGGGTCTATGTTGCACTGCTTCTGCCTGACTTCGTTTAAATCAATTAAACTTGACATCCAGTCGCCAACATATCAAATCGTCACGATCCAGTTAGTTGAGTGGACTTTTCATCGAGAGCCAGCTTCATTTCACGCTCAATCTTTTCTCTAACTAATGATGCTCTGTTTTTTTCCCATTTATTTAATGGGTGGTGAATGAAACCCGTTCTTAATTTTTGAAGAGCTCACTTATAAAAAAAATATTTGCTGATTATATTTTCTGTTTCATTTTCTGGTAGGAACTTTTCTACTCCGATTTCCTTTGTCCAACAAAAGACATTTTCGATCGTAGTCTTTTCAAATATTTTGACTCGTGACGTAACGCAGATTTGTAATCTGTGATTGATTATGGTAAACGTTTATTTTGGAGTATTATTATACGTAAATAATTTACTTTTCTCTTTGAGAATGCTTTTTACTAAGCAATATAGAGACGCTATCGTAAGTAATATTTTATTAGTAAGTTTAGAATTGAGAATTAGAAAGATTCCCAGTTATTAAACTTTATTTTTTTCACTAGTTGACGAAACATTTTTCATTCAAGTATTTTTTTTAACTGTATATTCGTGTTATTAACGGCGTGATGATCATCTAAAAAAAGAAAACATACTAAAATCGATACGAGGCTAAAAACAATAAAATATTCTTACAAGAATTAACTTCACAATGCGAATTGAATTTTTGATGTTCTTGGGAAAATAATTCTACTTGAAATATTTTTCTTTAATTTGAAGCTGTAACGATTTTAAAATAAATTTTCATAATATATTTATACATTTAGTCGTAAGTTTAGAACTGTCTATAACTATATTCTTAATTTTTTTCAATAGTTAATGGAACATTTTTCCGACAAATAATATTTCATATTTGTTCGGTTTATTATCTAAGAAATAACTATCTAGAAGTAAAGAGACGTAAAATAGAAATGTGGCTAAAAATATTCTCACAAACTGAATTAATTATTAGACGCTATTATTTCGATTTTCAAGGTTGTTTGTAAAGTATTTCCATGGGAAAAATTTTATAATTTTTTAAAATTTGACGCTTTAATGATTTTGAAGTATTTTTCCATAATATATTTACTGATTTCTTCAGTTTAAAAATGATTGATAAAATTCAATTTAATGTGGTATTTATCTATGAAGAAAAAGAATTGGTGTCACGCAACACTGACAAGTGACATCGAAAATTTTTTTCATTGTTATTCACACTTTGGACTGGTTAAGTTTTTCCCTTTTTAATGATGTTGTCTTACGGATTTTTGTAAAAGTTAACCACTCGCTGCTGCTAATGGTAATGAATAGTTATCAGAAGGAGAGCCTTGGTGGACTGTTCAGAACATTCGTGCCCATACATCTGTGTTTTTGTGCATTCCAAATGCTTGAAAGCAATACGAATGAAAAGTTATTTTTCAGAATTTCTATAAAAATTTACCACCGGTGCTGCTAATGGTAATGATTAGTTATCGGAGAGAGGACCTTGAAGAAATATTTCGTACATTCGTACCCATGCACCTGCGAAATGCTTCAAAGTAATGCGAATGAAAAGTGTGTAAAGGCCTTGAATTGATCATTTTCTTCCCCGAAAAAAACTGACATGGGCAGTGAAAAGAGATTAAATTGCACTTTAAACAGTCTACTCCTGCATTCTGTAAAACCTTCCTTGGATATTTGCCTTAAAAGGTAAAATTTACATGTGTAATAAATAATACGTAATGTATAAAAAATACTTAGAAGCCTCTTTTCTAATTAGTTTTTTATCACGTTATCATTGAAAAAATTCCAGAAATTTCATTAGTCTTTTGTATGATACCTTCAAAAAAGAGGAGATTGTATTTTCAAACGCGTGTTCAAATATTTTACATCGTTTATTAGATTGCTATAATAAAATTAGGAATACAGCTATTTATTTTTGCAGTGAATGAAATAAAATATGGCTTTATTTCTCACAAGTTCTTAACAGCTTGTTTTTGAAATTAAAGATATTTAAAATTAGTTGATTCTTGTATTTGATAAATTGATAGAATATTGCATTTTAATCCTACCGGTTAAAAAAACCCGTTAATATGTTATTTTTCTTTTCCAGGTCGGATTTATTCATACTTGTCATGGAGATTATCGGATAGAGCCCCATTATTCTTCAAAACAACATGATGCATACGTTTTGCATCAGATCACGACCCATCATCAGTCTTCTTGTCATCAGTCTGGTAAGTATATAATTCAATTCCAATTGATGGTTAGATTTAGACGCACGTTATAGCGTCGAACTTTTCAATTATCTTTATTAGACGATCCGTTAATAAAATAGACGACAAATAAAAACATGGGCTTTTAGTTACTAAAAATTGATAATAAAATGTGTAGTTCGCTTTTTCGTCATCCATTATGTGATGTAAGCGATGCATCCATTTTCATTCTTTGATCGTTTTTTAATTATTATTTGAAGAGAATATGCAGTGCGTTCTCATAAAACATTGAGAATTATGATCTACTACCGTGAATTAATGATGCTTCAATTAATACGTACTTTAAATGGATAAGTGAATAAATAAATTGTGGAAATAGATGACTGACACATCTTTTTTTCTCTGTCCAAATGAGTTTTTAATGCATAACAATATAAAAAACGACTCCAAAATATTTCGTATCCAGGAAATATACTCTATTTTTGTGATAATATTAAAAGTTTTTGATTCGAATGCAGTCAACTGACATTCTTCTATAAATTCATATTCACCAGAAATTCAAATGTAGTCTGCTTCTTTTGTTAAGAAACACATTAAATATTATTTGCAGTCATTAGCGTTAATCTCATGCACATGTATGCTGAGAATCTATTTAAAAAATTAATAACATGCAATTTTGCAATTCTATTGCATTTATATGTTGAATTGTTGTCAAATCAAAAGTAGGCTTGCTTTCAAATAAAGCAATCAAATAATACAAACGAGTTTGTTCACGATAAAAATGATCAGTTGAGACAAAAAAGGAAAAACGAAACCGAAGAAATCTTTTATTTCCAGCTTATTGCAAGAAAAATAGCCTTAGCAACTGAAACCCTATCCGATGTAGTGAAGAAGATAAATGCTGTTCACCAAGGAAAAAAAATTGCTTAACGGTCATGCATTATCCCTGTAATACGAATTGTGAAACCACATGTGGCAAAAGAGAATTCCCACGCTACCTTACACGTAATATTTCATGTCTAGCAGATCTAAAAATTTTCTCTTTTAATATTAATAGAAGTCAAATCTTGGAACATGAAACGAATGTCTGTTATCACAAATATAAAATGAGAAGGATAAAGTGAATAAGCACAAAACAATTCTCATTTAATTTTCATATTAATAGAAATTAATTTTGAAATGTAACACTGTTATCAACCTTATAAAATTACTTCTGAAATTTAAAAAAGTGAGTTGTTCCGAAATTTTTCTCCTTTTATACACATATTAATAGAAGTCTGTCTTGGAACGTAACATGTATTTCGAGTATCACAAATATCAAATTTCTCCAAAAAATTGAAAAGGAAAGTAAATGTAGATCTAATATTTTTCTGCCTTAATAAATTTAAAAATTATAGAAATCAGTCTGAGAACATAATACAGTTCAAGATAGTGCCGAATATAAAATTACTTTGAAACAGCGAGGAACAAATTTAAATAAATCCAAAACAATTATCTTGGAATACTTGTATGAATAGGCGTCAATCTTTAAACGTCATACATATTTCGGTTGTTTCGAATATAAAATTACTTCGAAAACAATTTTGATTAAACCCTAATTTTTTCCTTTTAATACTCATATAAATAGAAGTTAATCTGGTAATGTAGAACCTATTTTGGTTATTAAAAATATAAAATGACTCTGAAATGTGAAGAAAATAGTGAATAGATCCAAAATTGTCCTTATAATATTTATACTAATAGATGTCAATATTAGATCGTAATCCGTATTTCGATTACCTCGAATTTGAAATTTCTTTGGAAACGTAACAAAGAAAATTGACCCTAGAATTTTTTCTTAACGCTTCTTAAGGCCGTGGGAAGTAAACTTACCACTAAATTCATCAATTTTTAAATGTCCATAGAAAGTTATTTTACCACCTAATGATTAGAGTTGCTATCTCTAAGAAACTTCAGAAAGTATTAAAAGTATTAATGAGCATTCTGAGCATATAATGTAGTTATAACAATCAAATTGATAGTCAATTAATTATTATTTTGAGATATGTGCCAACACCTAACGCTGAAAAGGTTGGAGCAAGTTCTCCAAATTTTTCGATGAAACAAAAATTCAGATGTTTCCATTTTTTATCTGAAACCATAACGAAGTGTCTTGCTGTGTTAATTATTAATTAATCAAATTAAATTATATATAATAAGCTAAATGAGTTTCTTTTCTTAACCCGGGAGGACTGGCATCGGGCCTGCGAGGCCCGGTGCCTGCAAGAATTTATTACAGAAAATTAACCCCTCAACAAAAAAAAATTCTAGATTCACAGTAGCTGCATTCAAGATCATTTACTTGCTGACCAATGGTATTTCAAGAATTTCCCCACAATTATTATCTCAGAAAACAAACGGTCGGGCCTCCGAAGCCTGATGCGCGCGCTCGCGTTTCTGTGTAGGATTGCTAAAGAGAACAGATACATCGGGACAATTTATCGCTATTCGAACTAAAAATATGAGGTGTAAAGATTAGAAAAGCTTTTAACTGAATATAAGCTAATTAACAAAGAAAATAAATTGTTGCTGTTGAATTAGTTAGATATCGTAAGTCGAATTCTGGAAAGGAATTAGACAATGAATTTTATATTTGCGAGTTCATCGGTTATTTAGAAGAGGGATGGAGTTGAAAAATGGTTAGTAAACGGCAAGATAGGTGGAATTAACAAATGGTGTAAAAAGAACCTAGTAAAAATATGAGAACTTTTACACGCAACATCGTCATACAATTACCCGAAAACTGTGATGAAGCAAAACTTGCATAATCGTTTCAAAATTCTTGGAAATGCTTATAGATGAGACAGATGATGCATAATACAGGGGAATTCAGGTAATTTTGGACGGGAAAGCCAACATTTTCATAAATACCTTGGAAGTACAAGCATTCATCAATCTTCTTCAATTAAATGTTCTCCCTAGAAGAGATTTATCTGAAAATTTTGAATATTTCATATTCTGTACACTAGTACAACACATTTTTCCTATTAAAGTAAATGCAATTTTTTGCGCATTTTGTTGAAAAAATAGGACCCTGGGCCTGCGAGGCCCGGTGCGCGTCCTCGAGTAAGTGTAAGGAACTCTCATCTTCGCGGGTTAAATAAGCCTCAATCCCAAAAATATTAAAATATACCGTTACTAGAAAAAATGGGTTTTTTAAGGGTTAATATTTAGGTTAATAAACATCAATTTGGAACGTAATACTCATTTCGGTTATCACGAACATAAAATGACTACAAAAACGCGCTGACGAAAGTGAATAAGTTTTTTTGATATTTTCTTTTTATTTAATTCTTTTGTCGCATGCAGTTGAACAAAGGCATATTTCATAGCAGGGTTCCGTGCCCAATAACAACGAATTAGTCGAACTTGATCTTTTAATTAGACGTGGAGAAATAATCCCCGGCATTACGGGAAGTCCTAAGTTTTGTTCTGAAATGAAATTCGTTTCTTTTTATATCTATTTTTGTAACCCGGAGATGTCATTAAAGAAAGGGACTCAGCTGTGATAATAGAACAGTTAGACAGCCGAGAAAGAGAGAAAAAAAGAGCATAATGTATGGTCGTTTTGTTGACGGCTGTGTAGATGAGTTTCGAAAAGTGTAAATGCACGGATTAGAAGGATATTCAAGTTTTTCCTTGGATTTTATGATACATAATAGAATTAAAAGCTGCGAGTGTTATAAATATATAATCTGGTCTTAGAGTGTAGATTTCTGAATAGAAATAACAAAATGTTTAGCTAGTTAATTGTAGAAACCTTGAAATGCGTAAAATTATGCAGATTCACTTCCTTCAATCACTAGTTGCTTTAATTCAGCGACGAATTTGCATTCATTAAAAATACTCGTTCAGCCTATTACTCAATTATTATTTATCTTTTTATTGCGAATAATTCGTTACTATTAACATAGAAGTTGATATAAGCAGATGATGATAAAGACAAAAGATGTGTTATCTTATTTAAAGGGAAATTATTTTTAATTAAAGGGAAATGAGAAAAAAGAGGTAATGAAAATTGATATGGAAAATTGAATTAATTTGATTGGAGTGTTTTATGTAACATGTATTTGCATTTTTCTATTAATGAAGGTTATAATATATTTTGAATTAAACTGATTATGTTTTAATGTGATCTAACTTTTAAACTTATCATACATTTTGAAAGTTTCTAATTTTTTTAGAAGAAGGGATAAAAGAAAAGATGAGACAGGATTTTTGACCATAATTTAAAACTAACAAGTTTGTGACATTAGGAGTAGAAAACAGACACATATATAATTTAAATTCTTAGAAAATATTCTTTTTTTATTCTACTTTTATTCGTGAATCACCAGAGGAAAAACATTCCTTGCAAGATAATTGTTTTCGAAGACCAAGAAGAGAGTTGGAGTAAATGCAATAATGGAACGTAAAGTGTGTTCGATCGAACATCATAAGAGTTAAAATATTGAAAAAAAAGAAAAGTAAGTCTAATATGATCGAAAAATCTAAAAATTCGATAAAAAAAAGTCTAATATCACACACATAGCCAATGAAGTCACTACTTTTCTGAGGTTTTTCAAAATCTTCCATGATTACTTCCGCATTACCATTTTGGATTTACGTAAATCTTGCGTGCTGTTTCCAGAGTTTTTCTTTTCCGCATAGCGCCAACAACTTCTAACATTCCGTATTACGAAGCAAACTTTGAGCCTATTATTACTTTCAGGATATTACAATTTTGTTACCATCATGGCTGTCTTATTATTTTTCGTTGTGATAATAAAGCAATCAGACAAAACTTTTATGTTCTGAAAGTCTATTTCCAACTTTATTGTGATAATTAAATCGATGTAATTTGATAAAAAGCCGTAAGTTCGATAATTTCAAAGCACAACCACATCGTTTTATTCCTTCATTTGCATAATTACCTGTTACATCTTTCACAGTGCTGCAATGGCTTCGAATGCTTTTCTGAGCGTGTCCTTTCACTATTGCATGATGTTTTGTTTCCTGTAGAAGGGCACATTTCGCAATTCAAACAAATGATTTTATTGCTCTATTAAATTCAGTTCTAATGGGAATTGAAGAGAATCATTAAGACAGTCGAAATTCATTTATTGTATCTTTTCTAATGAAGACCGGTTTTAAGTCAGGGTGATCTGCCTTTGCTCTCGTTATTCGGTTAAAACTGTGGCAAAAAGCGAGAAAACTCCTAATGAGCTTCTGAAATTTAATAACTTCATACAAATGCATGGCATTTTTACCTTTTCGTATGCGAAGTATCGAAAGAGAAAGACTTCTAATCGTCAAAAAATTACACCTCGAGATTTTGAAGAATCCGTTTTAGATCTGAGTCCGGAAAAACCAAACTTGGAGTTATGGCTATCTGTTGGTCTATGAAAACGGTAATTCAGAAACGGTTTGAATTTGATGAATGAAATGTGTATGTTGCCTTTATACCAAAACTGTAAAATTTCATGAAATTTTGATCAAAATTGGTCAACAGGAAGTCTATGTGCATGTGAGCATAAGTAAAAAAAGCAACAAGCTGAATTGAAATGGATAGATGAAATTCAGAATACAGTTTGAACACCAGAAATATAGAAGTACTAGCTGTTACCCGCGACTTCGTGCGCGAAGAATTTGAATTTTTTTTAAAAATTCACGAATGCAAATTTTTTTGTTGCATTTTGAAAGGGGAAAGTAAAAGTTCTGACGGTTGATAATACTTAATTGGACGGCTGATATTAGTGTACTGTTCATGTATGCTAATAGTTATGTAATTTGTTTACCTATGCTAACACACTTTGGTATACCACGTTATTTGAACGGATGTAGAGGTTGTGTGGACTCGACACACGTGAACACTCCACGTATAGTTAGTTGCCCATGCGAAAAATATGGTTTCTCCAAATGTACGCCTGCCACTTTCAGTGTCTGGTCCTGAGCCTGGCAAATGATATTTTTAAAGGGATTTGTTACCTTTTGAACCGAGATGATAAATCCTTCGGTATTATCGGAAGACGTGGAATTAAAACACTCTCTCTTCTCCCTATATCAGTCATAACAGTAGCTTTCACGACGTTTGGACCTAGGTGTGTAATTTGTAACCGTGTGCCATTGCGCAGTCTCGGTATATCGAGGTTACGTATTAGTAGTACTGGCACACCGACTTTCAATCTCGGCTGGTCGGAAGGTGCCCCTGAAAATTCTAAGATGTTGAAGAGCTCTACAGAATATGATGTTCCTTGTTAATGCCCATTACCGTATCTTCAGATGCATATTCTGTTATATCTCACTCTATTTGTGTCATATATTTTTTCTATTTATCTGCCTTACACTTTCATTAGTAAGTGCCAAAATTACCCATTCATCAACCATTCTCTATTCCTCTTATTAGCTTGTAATGCTGGATAAACCTTGATTGTCAGTTTCTCTACGGTATGAACAATTTTGAAAAATCCTCCGCTCAATTTAATACACCTTTTTTAAATCTGCTTTAAACCGACCTTCACCAATTTTCAAAAGAATAGTCCCGATTCAGTGTCGTTGAGCAGTTGAACTCTCATAATCGTAGTGAGTTTATATTTTTTGCCATGCTCCCATAACGAAGATGTCTTTAAACATGCATTCATTTAATTCGTCGGTATTCCCTAGTTATCAAAGGTTGAAGAAAATCTTTATCTTCTTGAAGAATTTTAAACACTCATTATGATCATTAAAAATTTGTAAAATTAAATGAAGCATCGCGGAAAGAGAGTAATTAACATCTTTGTATTGTGGCGCAAACATATTGAAAGAGGTATATGCTATGAAATAAAAGCTAAATAAAATTTCTGCCTTTCTGTTAACATTCAAAGAAAACAATATTTTTATCATAACTTTCAGATTGGCAAAAATACCGGAATGAAGGATTTGATAAAAAGATCAATGGTTTGAATTTAATTACAATTACAGAAAGCATTGTTACAAATCGTGTATGAAATAAATTTGAAATGTTCATTAAATTAAGAAAAAGAACGCATAACATTTAATTTGAAATCATTAAAAAGATGAATTTCTGCTCTTTAAGATGGTATGTAAATATTCTACGCGCAAAATATTTTTCTAAAATTATTGGCGAAAAACTGAGATAAAACGCCGAAAATTGGCTTAATTTTCGTCATTTAATTAAATATCTTAGGAAATAATTTTGTTTGAAAGAGTAGAATTAATCTAAAAACGCACCCCAGAATGGCATGTGCAAATTTTATGTCAAGACTATTGACAGTTTAGGAGGAGTTCTCGTGACAGATAGACCGTTGAACCCCCCCCCCTTTTCCCTCTTCCTACTATAGGAACCAGCGTAATCTTGAAGGCTTAGCACACCTCGTGGATCAGTTCAAAATTTGTGAAAATTAAACAAAACATCGAGAAAATAATTCACTAACGTCATTGGAGTAACCGTAACCGTATTAAAAGCTGTAAATGCTACGACAACAGGAAACCGGAAGTATAAAGTCTCCTTTGTTGTTTATGGTCAAAGAAAGCAATATTTTCTTATATTAACTTTAACACTGGCAAAAGCCCGCGCGCGAAACAGTAATTTGGATTGAATTTATTTCTATAAGAATAAAAAATATTGTTAGAAATTGCGTTAAAAATATATTTTTAAACTTTGATAACAATCAAACAAAACACTTCATCGCAATGGAATACATATCATTAAAAAGATCATTTTCTGCTCTTTAAAATGACATAACAATAATTGTTGTCTGATAAATATTTCAGAAGTTATTGGCGAAAAACGCCTAAGCATTAGGCTTAAAAGCGGCTAATTTTCGTTATTTAATTAAATATATTAAGAACTAATTAACTCTGAAAGTTGAAAATAGCACCGTTGACCTAGAAATATGCTCTAAAATGTCGTGTGTAAATTTCATGTCGCTACCATTCACCGTTTAGGAGGAGTTCTTGTGACCGACCGATTGACCGACAGACAGACAGATACATGTAAATTCTGCCTTATTTTATGGATACTTATAAATATAAGCAAAAATTTCAGAAATAAAGGTAAATTAGTTCAAAGTCTAACCGTTGCCTAGCAACGGAGTAGCTATAAATTTGCGTTATTTCAAAATCGTCTGCACGTAATTGAAAATTATTAAACTTTAAAAAATTAATTAAAATTGAAGGAAACATGTCACAGAAATAAACTTTGTATAATTGAAAGGTAAAATTTTGAACTTTAAGATGGCATAAAAATATATTTTTGTCGGACAATTTGTTCCGATGTTATGGCGGAAAAAATGATCACGTGATGGTTGATTTTAAAAATATGTTATTCCACATGTTTTCGCATTCCTGAAGGATCACGTGGCAGTTGATTGAAAAATAAAATAATCTTCATCGAGAATCGCTGAGTCAATGGACTTTGTTAATTATTTAATTGTTGTCTGTAATCAAAAATATTTAATTTATAATAAAATTACATATTCTATGTCCATTCCTGGGTTTCAAGCTACAACTCTGCCGATTTTCATCCAAATCTGTTTTGTAGCTTGGTCGTGAAAGCGTAACAAACAGACACACACTTTCGCATTTATTATATTATTAAGGATTAAGGATTTCAAACTTTGGACTAATTCCATCCTAGGTCTAACTTTCTGTCTGTCTGTATCTAATGATTTAACTTTTTAATCTTCTTTAAATTAAATTTTTTAACGACACTTAAGTTTTAATTATAAGCGAATTACTTCCATTTCAATCTTAGATTAACGCACTTCTACTTTAACTTACAAAGTCACGAGATCTTCGGGACTTCCCCGTTTTCTCCAGCAGTATGAAAATGCATGACTGCCACCATCTTTCTCTTTTTATGATGCGAGATACTTCCTGGTAACACGCGCTGTCTTTGCGCACATTTTCTGAATAATGGTCATGGCGTCGATCTCCTTAAAATATCATCTGAAGACTTTAAAATCATCTTTCATTCATAGAACATAATAACTGAAGAGTTCTAATAAAATATTTTTAGATTTAAACGACTGCCATCTTCTTATGTCTGTCTCTGAACATCACCTAAAGGAGTAATGTTTCATGTATTCGTGTGTATGCGAACTCGCTAACTCAAAAAGCTAGATGCATGAATTTTGGTACCGGATCTTTGCGCCAAAATTGTAGATCAGAGAGAAATTTTGCACCAAATCAGTCTAAGAAGAGAGGTGAAGTTCCAAATACGACGAAGTTGTACAAAAAAACATGCTTTACTGTGAAAGTCACGAGAAAGTCGAGGGGAGAACATGTCCGTTTTTTATTTTAACGTTTAAATACAGATTTAACCTTGTTACATTTAGTTTAAACTTGCTTACAATTTCGCAAAGAAGCTGTTTAATTTTTCTTCTAACGTATAAGAAGTCTTAATTAGAGCAAAACAAACAACGGCAAAAAATTGTTACAAGTTTCATTTACCTAGGTTGCTCTCATTTCTTAAATTTTCTCAACGCACTCTTTCTTTGTTGTAATCTGAAATTCAATCTGCTTGATGTGTGAATATCTGAAAGTAAAGCTTTTTGAGCAGAAGGGTGCTTTGTTCTTTCCTTGGCAGACACCCACTTAGATGACAGTCCCGAAATAATGGCTCTGCAATTGACTCATTACCTTCGAAAGTACTGTGGGTGTCAGACAATAACAGTATCATCTTTCTAATTTTCTCATTTATAAACCTTCTAACTTACGCGACACATGGCCTTCTACTTATAAAATTAATGGTAGCAGCAATTGACCAGATATAAGTAAAACTCTGTGATTTATGAAGAATCCTCATTAAAATTAAATTATTGAGAATGAAGATCAGCACAAAAAACTGCTAAGTCATAGTCAAAAGTGTTTAGTTTAAAAATTAAATCTAGCTTGGATGTAAAATGGCTTGCAATTTCGAGGCTACGTATATTTTTTGCCGGTGATAAATCATTGGAGAATATTGTCGTAAGAGCTTTTAATAAGAGCTGTTTTGCATTGTTTTGCTCTTCAGAAAGACAGAACTTTTTAAAAAAATGGTTTAAATACAGTAAAATGTATCAACGATATGCGCCTTTACTACGTAAAAGAGCATCTGGAAGAGTATTTGTATTACTACTTATATGCATGCCTGTTAACATTTTAAAGACAAATTAACCCCTGCCAGAAAGAAGTGAAGCCATTAGGAGGAAGAAAATTGTTTTATCCATTTATTATTTTTATTGTAACTGTGCATTTTATTCGGTAATTTTTCTCTGGATTTGAGTATAAGCCGTTAGTTTAGCTTTTTGTACTTTTATGTTTTTTCTTAAATATTTGGAAACTCTTCTTATAAGCTCTTTTATCATTATTACTTTCTCGGGACTTCTGAATGATTGCGGATTATCACTTTGAGTGTGTGTTCTGTTATTAAACATTTGTAACCCCCCTCTAGTTGTAATGTTTGTGAAGTAAATGAATTAACTGCAGTTGATTGCTGGCATAGTATCCTGTGATATTATCGACAATTTAATTGTTGCATGATTTCTCTTTTCTTGTCATTTTGCGTATTTTTGCATTCGAATGTTTATCGGATTGTGTTCTTAGATTCGATTTCTTCATTTGTGTCAAGTTTCATAGATGACGGCATTGAATACGACATATTGTTTATTCACTAAAAAATGTTTAGTTATTTAATTGACTGGAAACAAGGAATACCATAAAATCAAGTTTGTCGTATGAGATATTATGCAATAATTTTTAAAAATATTGGAGATGCATCTCATACAATTTCAGATCAAGGTGAATAAAACAACAATTCAAGGTCAAGCAATTGCATTTTTTTTTAAAAATGAAAAAATTGCGGGAGAAATAATTTTACTCTTCCTTGTTTGTCACTATTCTTTAGTGACTAGTAACACATATTTCTACGATATTTTACTCCTGAAATAATACTAACGGTATAATTAATGATAATAGAAATGAATTTGGATTATGCATTTTATTTAAAATGTTTATTTACTAATGTATAATTAGCTGCTATTAAGGTTATATTAAAATCAAGGATGGATAGGAAAAAAGAAAATATCGCATATCATAAGTCATTCATTAAAAAAACCCCATTATATGCATAAAAATTAAAACGTGTTCTACATATAAATAAAAATGAAGTATCGTTTATCCCTTTTACACATTTACAAGAGGGAGTTTAACGAAAAAGAGCACATTGAGTGCTGTTGCCAACTTGCTAAATCAAAAATTTTCTAATTGAAATAGATATTGTCTGTAGAAAAAACTCATAAAACCTCGAAACGGGGCATTTATTTAAGTCAACTAATTTGAGGTAACCCCCCATGGGTACAAAATATGAAGTGAAAATAAAAATGTTTTCAATTAATTTAAATGAATGGCTTTTAATTTTATAAAGCTGTAATAGAGCATTCCACTTCCGAGTTTTAATAAAACTTTTAATTTTATCCTGAAACATTGACAAATATATGTTAAGATGGCAATTTGAATCTGGAATATGTGAAAGTCGTTTAAAAAATTGAATATCATTATAAGAGGTTTTTTTCGAAGTATATCTAATTAATAAATTACAATTTCTAAATGCTCGAACATCTAACTAGCAATTCTTTTAAAATTGATTTTTCTACCGTTGAATGTTACAGGCATTCAGTGAAAAAACGTACGATATTCCTTGATATGAAGATATTTCTTAAACTCTTGTATTTTATCCATATAATAAAAGTGCCATTAATGTATTAAAATGTGGCAAGTTTAATTATTGTGGCTAGAATTTCTGGCGCAAGATGGATGTTTCGGATTTTTTCAAGTGACACTAATTTTTTCATGACCTAAGAAATATATTTCGGCAATACATTTAAATATTCTTTTTGAGGATCAAAAAAGAGAAACGATCTCATTAAAATGAGATGTAGATGAAATTAGAAACTCATACACCAGCGAGAAAATAGCTGTGAGACGAAGAATCCCATTTTTTCCCATAAATTACACGAAATGCCGTCTTCCCTCCTATCCTAAGTGCTCCACATGTAGCTGTAGGGTATTACGAGTCTCGCACCCTTCCATAACCATTGTAGAAATTTTATCGCCTTCCACAAAATGGAGTGTATTTAGCAGAATCGTAACTTGAAACGCTTAAGGAATGAATATCTTCCTTTTTCTGATATCTGGAGGAGACATTTCTGAATCATATTTTATGATTTATAGTTCCTCGAGTATTTACTCAAGCGCTTAATTATTTCTGAATGGTAGTGTGGTTTATGGATCAAAAATTGGTTAAGAATATTCTTCCATAAATATTAAGGATATCCTCAGAATTTTTTATATGAATCTTGGTTTTCTTTTGGGGACGAAGAACACCTATTCCTTGTATTTTTATTTGCGCTTTTATCTACTAATATAATGTGATAAAAAATTTTCGAACTTTTATTTTAATCGAGATATATTATGACAAAAATTAACTCTTAAAGGCCCGATTTTTTTTAAAAATGATTTTAAAATGTGTTTTGACTTTCATTTCTTGAATAAAACATGGCAAAAATACTTTTAAAAAATCCTATTTTGTTTTAAGTATGGTTTATGGCTAAAAAATAGTTTGAACTCATCGACAAGACAGGGCTTTAATTGTAAAAAATCTCCTCGATAATATCAAAATCTCCTCTATAACAACAAAAACGATTTTTAAGAACAAATAATATGAACAAGTAATTATCTTCAAAATTATAGACTAAAATATGGTATTCTCTACGCGTACAAGCAAAGCTAAAAAGATGCAGCCTTAAGTGAAAATCATCAATTTATTTTTATTCTTTTATCAGCACTCAGGTTGCCATCGATATGTTGTAAATTGATTTAATAACATTTTCAGCATGTATTCTATTGGCATCAACAGACATTAGAGCTTCAGTCTTATTCTCAAGAATTTTAGATGCCAAAATTTGGTATGTTGCTTAAAGGCAACACTGGGCTTTTAAGGGTTGGTTAAACGTTGATTTCTCTTACTCCGATTTGAGATAGCTAAATCTTGGTTCACAAGCGCTTCGGATAAAGAACAGTTTTGTTTACGAGCAAATTTTCCGAACACGAAACATCTCGACTAATGGAATGTATCTCGAGTTGCGAACACACGGGCAGTGGAAAAGCAACACTGTTAAATAGTCAGTAAGGAGATGACGTTCCGCTATAGTTACAAGAATTCTCCAGAAACGTGCGAAGCTGATTTTTATAAATTCCTTACGATGAGTATAGCGTTTAATATAATGATTAATTCCTTTTCATCAATACATCACGATTTAACTTGCTATATACGTATGTAAAAGAATGATAGCAAAAAATAAAGAAAAAAAAGGAACGAAACCATTATAAAAGTATCGATGCATTTCAAAGGCTATAGATTTAATAGTTTTGATGTATTTTGAATTAAGAAGAACTGTAATGGTTATTTCAGAAAATTCATTCGAGAATTCATTAAATATATATATTAATTTGCATTAAGTTCTGATTCATATATAACCCTTTGCACTTGTGTCGAGTCAGACTCGACATTCTGAATTATGCATCTTTTACACATTCTTGTTGGATAGCGGTTATTATAAAAACCATATTGTAGCAAAAACACACAGATAAATTTTTAGGAATTGAAACAAATTAATAACAGCATATTTCAGCTTCCTAAAGCTCTAAATCAATCCCTACACTCGCACGTGTATAATTATACATCTTACTATCTTTCGGAATGCAAAAGGGTAAGCCTATTTTCGAATCAACCGAAATATTTTTCAGGAAGAAACTGCTTAATTTTAATTGGTATGTTATTTTGTACTTTTAAGTTAGAAAATGTTTTTTTAAAAAATATATATAATACTTTAACAAAGTCTAAAAATTTTTAAAAATATACCGTTCTTACGGAAATATGTTGTATATGCAAGTTTTGATATTTGTATCGTTAATAGTTGCATAATTGAATCATGTACCGATTTTGATTCGAAAATGTATACATGGGCATAAAAAATCCTAAAATTATTTTTCCTTTATTTCTTATTTATTATTACTACTCTATTTTAATAAATTATCACTCATTTATTAATATAGAATTACGCAAGTGATGTTTGGTATTTAGAATCCTGCATTGTAGGGTTAAAAAAGACCCACTCTTCATTTTTTATAAATTTATTTTCGTAAACTCTTTCGAAATACATATTTTATTTTATAAAAAATTATTATTTCTTACGAAATGAACATTCGATTCGATTCAGAGAAGAATGATTGCCATCTTTCGTTCCACTGTCAGCGATGATTTTTTTATCTTTTCCCACTGAATGAATGTTTTCTTTCAAACACCATGCCGACTACTAATATGTTATAAAGGGCATGGCATTGAAATCATCAGATAATTTAGAATTGATTTCATTTTTATGTCGGTTTTCACCACTAGAATCACAGCAACACTAGTTTTCAGACATAAAAAGAAAGCGATAAAAGAGAAATTGAGTGAAAAGTAGATAAAACTCACCATCTGCCGATACTAGCGCACTACATAGTTTTCTACATCTGTATTTGTATTTTTGTCTGTCATTCGCAAGCATAATCAGAAGTCTCCCGTTGAGGTATCTGAAAAAAATTAATCTTCGACAGAAAAAAAATCTTCTTTGGAACTTTTTTTATAATGGAATCAAATCATACCAGTGGCGAATCCAGGTGGGCTATCGGGCCAGAATTCTTGATTTTATTTAAAATCACTACAACTGTTTGTTCTTGATTTCTCTTTTTTAAAAAAATAATAAAAACTTGTCAACATTGCTTTCTGGCTTGACAGGCTCGAAAATTTTCCTACTTTTCTAGTCATTCCACTTGTACTTGTAGCGTTGACGCGATCGACAACAATTTTTGGCTAGTTATTTCATTGCATTTTTTATTAAATTGTCGAAAGTGATGTAGCGTTCTTTATGTTTCTTATTGTCAGGTGAGTAAAGTCTGTTAAGTTAGTGTTTTGGTTTACATAAGCCATGAGGTTTGACATTCGTCACGACAATATAAAATTTTTAGGACCTAAGCCCTCCCCAGATCCAAAACCTGGATTCGCCACTGATTCATACTCACGTGATACACGTCAAATATGCCGTGTCCAATTAAATTTCGAATACCTTGCACATCTCTCAAAAAAGAAGCGTTCAAATAACGTGCAGTTAGGTGACATGCGCAGTTACTTTTGTCATGCGACTGACTTAGCGTGAATTGCTCTCCTCTTCAGGATTTCTCTCAATTCGTTAATTAAAATTGAAAATTCATTTATAAGAAAGATAATATTTTATACACTGGTTTGTGTGAGTTATAACATTAAAAATATTCAATACGAAAATAAGTATACATAAGCATAATAAATTTAATAAAAGTAGTTTTTTAAAACACACTTTTACTAGTGTGCTAAAAAGCATTTTTTTAAAATTTTAATTACATTATACTTCTGAGTAACTTTTATAACTCATTATTTTAAATTTTATGGTATCTTTAAACATTTATTTTTTTATCAAAACTCACTACAAGATGGCGCCACGTGTATGAAATCAAACTTTAATTAAATTCATCAATTAACTCATAACTAGTCCCTGAATATATTAAAATAGTGAATTGACTTCGAAATACATAAGTATACAGAATTTGAAAACACTAATACATCAGGAAGTGAAGAAAAAATCGATTACAAAGTTCTATCTTTACAAACATACAACATCAAATTTTCGAAGTAGTGGAAGGAAAAATATGAGAGTTTTTACCTTTTCAAACAGCACTACTTTGGATTGGAATAACTTATTCGTCACGTGATACACGTCAAATTTATACTCGTCAATTGAATTTTGGAATCTGATGGCCATTTTTCATGAAGACTAGCATGACGTCACAACACATCGTAAGACAATGTGTAGCCAGATGTTAGTGACATGTTCAGTTGGGGTTGTCATGTGACTATGGTATTACGTGAATTGACTACATTCGAAGATGAATATCCAAAAAAAATATTCTTTAATAGTGAAATGCTTAATATTTACGGATTCTTTATTAAAATATTTGTTGTTTTATTCTTATTTATTCGGTGAAAAAGATGATTTTTTTAGATCTCTCACTTTAGAAAAGATAAGACTTGTTTGCAGTCTAGACTCTTGAATCTTGGTAAATAAAACCAGATGAAATAATCAGTTAAAAAAAAATGTTTCGTTTGTTCAATCGTACAGTGATTCATATTCTCATCCCTAGTATTTTTGCTCTTTTTGAAATAATACTGAATTATTTCATAATTTGATTAATGAAATTATTTACTTACTACATTTTTGATATGAAGAAAAGTCTTTTAGTTTAAACATTTTAATTAAATAATTAACAATTTAGTTCATTAATTTTTACATGAAATTAAGATCAAAATTAAATATTTTATAAATTTTCCTTATATACAATCGCACAACATTTGTAGAAAATGAGTTAAGTTCAATTATTGCTGTCTATGTTGATGAAATCTTTAGACACAACTAATATAGCACACACGGTTTAAGATCAGTCTTTCCTTTTAAAATAACTCCTAATACTTCAGCAGACAGTGGGTATATGATGGATAGAAAAGTAACAAAGCTATCAAGTTTTAGATTTTCATGGTACCTCTGTTAAAATTTGCAATTTAAATATCCAATTATTTCCATGAGGGTCATTTTTTAGCATCAAGGGTAATGCGAATTATTTTACATAGCCGGTGACGCGAAATGATTCGAAGCTCAGAGATACAAGCTTAGAATGATAAATATTGATATTTTTGTTATAAGAACAGAAACACGTTCTCATTTTTCAGGACCGAGCTATCATCACTTAATCATTCACAGCGTGTTGCTGACACGAACTTGACATTTTAAAACAAGAAAACAACTAGCCGAATGAAAAAATTGTGCAGGGAGAGGTCTTTTAAACAACGTACCTTTAGGCTTCCGTCTAAAATTTAACGATTCGAGATCCCCCTAACCCGTTTCATTTAATTTTCTCGTGTAACGTTTTCAATAGGAAACAGTTAGGCTGCAACATGTAATTTATTGAATGTTTTTTAAAACACTTTTTTTGTCTCGCGTGCTTCCATAAATCACTTGGATTAACTGTAGGGGTGATTTATTTTTAGCATGCGTTGGTTTTCTGATTGTCAGTAATTTTCTGAACGGTTGAACTCTGTGCAGCAATATTATATAGTGGCTTTTATTTCACGGATGTAGCTTCATTATTTTGTAAACTTTCGGCAAATTAATTTTAAATATTCATTAGCTGTTAAAATCTATGCAGGATGTTCTGTATAAATTGTGACTGTGCTCATTGTATATATTTACATAGGTGAGCCCAGATGAACAGTGAGCAATTAAATGGTAAATAAGCGAAATATTTTAACAAGATGAACAAATAAAGTGAATAAATTTTATACAAAAAATTTGGTTATAATAAAAAGTTATATCAGCCCGTAAAGTCCCTGCTTGATTTTCAGTTCATACATATGGTAATGTTACCACTATCATTACTATTTGAGTTTTTCTTTCAATGCTAACTAGCGTAAATCATAAGGTAAAGTATGTCTGTCTCCTTTGCTGCATTTATAACTTCTTGAATTTAGTGCCTTCAGCTTCAGAAATAATTACATAGTAGCATGAAGCCTTTATAGATATTGTGCTTCCGGGTTTTTTTGTCTGTGTGTTCCCAAAATTTTTACTTGGAATATATACGTATGTATTGCATTTTACTAAAAAAAGAATTTGAATATATTTTTTTAATCTTTTATGTGAAAACATTTTAATATGAAATAAATGCTTGAAAGCTATCGAGAAAAATGTTAAAGAAAGTTAATTGTGTAAACTGACAACAGATTAGTAATTTATTTAAAATAAACTTCCATGACTTCCAAAATGATAAAATTCTTGCAAAATGTTATAACATGAAAAAGAAATATATCGTTGCTAAGAGCATCCTAAACAATTTAGAGCTTGCTTCACGTAGTACTAACAGAAACCGTTTTCTGTTTGTGTACTTCTTTGATAAAGTTTTTTAAAAATCCAAATTGGGAACACGGAAATTATTTCAGCAAAAGAAGAGCGAAAAGTTACAGTACAAGCGGCTGAGCGATGATTTACTTTGTACGAGTTGCGATTCGTTCCGACTTCAAAAGTTCCATTCATAATATCAAAGCCTTAAAATGGAGCTTGTTGTTTTACGATTGAACCACTTTTACGCAATGACAAGATGATACGTCAAAGAAAGTCAAAACTGGGGGAAATACTAGTAAACAACTCTTCTCTAGCATGTTTTTTTTATAACTTTTCATTTTGTTATCGTAAAATTTCCCAAGCTTCCTTTTATGTGGTGTTACACATAACAAATAGACTACGAACAAAATATTTCGTCTTTTTTCTTGTTTTATACAGTCTAGAGTCTCATTAATTAGAAACGCAAGCTAATATTTTGTAACTTATCAACGACATGATGCATAGTATTTTTGTTTAGTCTCGTTTGACTTAAAGCTCCTGGGTTTCCTCAGTTTTCTACTTACTTCATTCTAGGACGTGTTCCCTGTCCACATTAATTTAGAATGAATCTCTATGAAGGTTAGAAATTTTTTTAATCAACGTTAGACACTCTCTGATAACCTTTGATGGTGTTGTACTTCTGAAGTGTATTAATTGCGATTGCTTCTCTTTTTTTTTAAAGAAACTTCCAATGTCCGAAAAGGCAAACAGTTTTTGCTACCGAAAAGAAACCATTAGTCTTAAAATTTAATTAGCGTTATTTTTTGCACGAGGAACCGATAATATGTATCTTTTTTTTTCCGGACGTTTCTAATTTTGAAGCATGCTGAAAAAAGTTGAAGTAACTGTTTTTATATATGAAATAATTTAATAAACTGCATGAAATAATTTAATCGAAAAAAGAAAATGGAGGCTTTATGTAGAATGGCGCCATTTTATTTTTGTCTTGACCGAATTAGATCGGCAATAGTGTTGTCCATCGTTTGATGGCAATTCTTCCTTTTTACTTTCTCGTATACGAAGTATACAAAGAGAAAGTATTGTAATCGTTAAAAAATTCGAACTCGCGATTTTGACGAATCTCCACGTTTTAGACCTCCCCGAGTCCGAAAAACACAATTTTGGAAATATGTCTGTGTCTGTGAACCCGATAACTAGAATACTATTAGAGATATAGGGATGAAATTTGATATGCGATCTTTACACATAATTTGTAGGTTTCTATCAAATTTTGGATAAAATCCGTGTACGGGAAGTCTGTCTGTCCGAGTTCATGTGAACACTATAACTCAAAAACTTGAATAGCTAGATGGATAAAATTTGGTACACAGTTTTATCATCGTGAATGTATGTCCGTATCAAATTTTGGACCAAATCCGTTGAAGGGTTGATTGTCTGTCGGTCTGTATAATCGCATATTTTTAATCGCAATAGCTTCTTAACAAAATTACTTAGATAAATGAAATTTGGTTTGTGGTCTTCTTGCCTTAATTGTAGATTTGTATCCAATTTTTGTGTTAATCGGTTAAAAAAAGGGCGTTAAAATTGCATAATTAATTTTTCTAATCCGATTCTCCATACGCATGCGTACTGGTAGCAATCTTTGTGAACGCGGAAGGATTACGTCACTTTGTCCTTGAGCCGGCAAGAGTGGAAGCAGTATGTGTTTTTATCGGCACACATCTCTTTGAATATGATTCTTTACTTAAATATTTTACAATCACTATAATCTACAATGAAAGACCTTCTGATAGTTATTGGATTCTGGGTTACAGTAGGTTCGAATTTTTTTTATCCTCGCGGGGGGGAGGGGAAACAGCACCTTTTTGGGGAAGTATACGGGAAAGTTTAGGGGAGACCACTCCCGCTGGTTTTGTAGCGGATTAAAAATATCTGATTTTACGATAACTATTTAAATTAAAGGATCACTGGCAAAGACTGAATTTTCACGTATGATAAGCCAGTAA
>BGPR01003432.1:57290-90180 GCA_013235015.1 Araneus ventricosus
TTTTTTCTAATGCTTCGGTAGTCCGTGTCTAGCTTTCTTCTTGGGCAATCTGTCAAATCTTTCATCTCGTATATCCTTGGCCATCAATGTTCCATCAACTGCTAATAGGTCGACTTCTGCAGCCATACGCACTTTTTGCTGCTGATGAAGGGGAGTGCATTGTGAGTTGGACACTACCAACGAATGTTTGTCTTTGGCGTCGCAGCTCTGACCTTCCAAGTCAGAAGATCGTCTGTCTTCCCGTTGATTTGTTGTCGGAAGATGCGAAGGTCGCAGGATTTTCCATTAACAGCTTCGGGTTTTATAAGGCTGGAAGGAAGTTTTTTTTCTGAAGCTAATTCATTGCATGGATCAACTTTTATAATTGAGATCAGGTAAGATAAGATTCATCTGTGCTGTTTCTCTAGCCCCTTCCGAAGATTTCACTTTTCCTTCATAAACTCAATTCAATAGTAATCCATTGCGTTGAATTTCAGAATTTCTCCATAGTCGAAATTTTTTGATTTACGCTATTTTATTTGGTTAAAGATAAATGCAATCGGTAATCTTTTTAGAATAGTTTTATTGGTCAACACAGGTAAATATATACTTTGCTGGATATTTACACGAGTTAATAAGATGTAGATCTTTTGTAGTTTTTCATCATTATGGAGTGTTTACGAATTATTTTTACAGTGTAATCAATTCTGAAACTTTGTTTTATTATTAAATTTTTAAATTCGATTTGCTCCTTTCCCAGAAAAAAAAACTTACACTGTGGGCCTACAGGTCAGAAATGTATATTGAATGTCTGACTGGTCAAGAACAGTATAATTGAATATTCGAATATTCAACAATATAATATTTAAGGACTTTATTAGAACATTTGTATTCCTCTAAGCATGGTTAAGAACGGTGACGATAAGAGAGGAGATTGATGGATAGTTGAAATGACTTGGAAGACACGGTATAGTTTTCCGAAGCACAATGCCTAATACTACTTGTCGCAGTTTCACTTCTTAAACATATTCACGACGTATTTTCTTTTCAAACATTTGAATTCATGTTATGGTAGCTAAGAGGTCACGACTAGTAGTACGTTTTCTTTTGCTTTGTAGTAAATTTAAATTTTCTCCATCTCTGTGTAAGATCCAATAAAAATCCCTAATATATTTTCATATCAAGCCAATAATGCGATTGGTATTTGAAAAATATATTATATTTTATTGTTCCTTGAATCTTGTCCATTTTTCTTCTTATTGTTTGACAAACTCGTGCAGCAGAAATTCTAGTTAGAGAAGCTTACCTATTCATCTCGGTTATTAATTATCAGGTGACGGTTTTAATGCAGTTCTATGACCTGATATAATGAAGAAAGTGAAGAAAAGATTACCATTTAGCAGTTTTTATGATTTCAAACAGCTTTTTTACAAAAGGCACGAATACTTGGTCTTCACAGAAACTAATTAAAAATAAACGTGCAAATCCGTTAGATCTGCTTCAATTGGAATATCTTTCTAGAATGTTAATCTAAGACGTTTACAAAGCATAAAAGATTTAATTGCAGTGAAATAAAAGGCGTGATTTTCATCGTTGAAGCAAAGGCAAATTTTTTTTGGAATTTTCTTCCAAGGAAAGGAAAAGCTTATCCGCGGAAGAAACAAAGCCATTTGGAAGGCTCTGGTGTAATAATAATGCGGAGTTTTTTAGTTCTGTTTTTTCTTTCTTTTGAAGAAAATGGATTATTATGAATTTTTCTGTTTAACCCTGTTGAGTGAAAGGATATTTTTCATCGGCTGATTAAAGCACGGTTTTCAAAATATTATTTTGACTTCTTAGCTACACAGTTTATGCCTTTTATATAGCTTAAAAAGAATCTTCCCTAAATACTAATGTTAAATATTGTTTCTTTAAACTAACTGTTCTTCCATTCCCGTTAAATTCCTTTCTCTTTCTCTAAAAGAAGGGATTTCAGTGCTTCAAACTTGCAGAACTTGTTTGTTAAGTATTCTGTGTTCCGAAATTTTTTAAAAAATAGCATGAATCTTTAAGTCTCATTCAAAAACTATACATTTTCTGCTTTTAATATTTTTTAAATTAGCAAAAAATGATTTTAATTAAATCGATATATTTTGCTGTCGGTTAAAATGCAATAAAACTAAAATATAAAAATCGGACAGGGAATAATTATTACTTCGAAACGTATCATTTAATGCGTTTTTCCTATGTACTTTTTTCACTCAAAGAATTGAAAGCTACTGTTAGATATTTTCTTAAGATTTGAGTCGAAAAATAATAAAACAAGTAGAAAATATCCACTTAGTATTCCGTTTTTCTGTTGTCTGATAATAACACGATTAATTATGTATATGATTGATCATGTTTTCCATTTTAACCATTGAAAATATGATAATAATTGTAACTAAGTATGTTAAGATGTTGCTCCTGTCATATTAAATCGATTGTTGGATATGATATTAAAAAAACATCCAATTAAGAAATCGAACAGTGTTTATTCGGAATTAATATTATCAAGACGACTATTTTTATCGGTGAAATGTATAATAAATACATGTTCTTAGTATATAATAATATAAATAACTCTCAATTAGCTTCAGAGCATAACTTATCATTTGTTTATCTTTCTAACAAGCGAATATCATTCATTTCAGTTGATTAATTCTACCTCCGCAGTGATGATTATTTGCATTTTCCCCCACTTTCCTTTTTAAAATTAATTTTGAATAATTCAGTTTTTAATCAATAAAATAATTTATTTTTATAACACTATTCAGTTATTAATCAATAAAATAATTATATATAATATATAATAATTGTTTGTCCTGGAGTATGAAAATTTTAATTAATAATTATTTTAATTAATTTATTAATTTTTAATTTATTTAGCAATTTAAATTTAGATTAATGTTTTAAATTAATTTATCTATATTCATTACATTCCTTTATATAGATGTATACAACTGCTGTTGAAAAATACAAAAAAAAACACATTTTATTAGTTTAACGGTATGAAGCGCATCGTGAAAGTTATTAATGAAAAACTAAGCGCGATTTCTACATAGCGATTTGTATTTTCTCAATATTCAATGGCAATGAAATTCTTTAACAAAAGGTTATTGTCCGTTCTTTTGATGCTATCTTATATTCCAAGTATGAAACACGAACTCTGATTTCCGCATTAGATAACTGCTGAAGATGACTAGGATGAAATTAATTTAAATTATCATCCTTACCCGGATTTATATAAGCGCAAAAAGAAAAGTTATCCAGAAGCAGAAAGCTTGTATTTTGACCGTGAAATTTATCAGACTGAGTTTTTTGACGCTTTCTATTTCGTCTAGAAACACGTAAACTCTTCTTTAAAAAGCACCTACGCGCCTACTACTTTTAGAAAGTCAAATGTAGGGAAACATATGTTGTGAAAGCTTTTTTTTAACTTTCGGTTTGAAGAAAAGCCGTAAAAATTTCGCGGGTTTTGCTGCTATGTAGCAAATTTCTAATAGGTTGAATGGCTGAACTGTTTCCTGCATTAGAAACTCAAAATAGAGCGCTGATTTCTGTCATCACTGTCTAAAGCATTGCGACTTGTTAATTTTTTGTTATTTTTCTTCTTTTTCTTACCAAAGAGAGAAAGACTAAATTGTGTGTGCAAAAGAGAATGTAGCTCTGTGTTTTTTCTCAGCGTGAGATTTTCTGGTACGAAGAAATGTGGTCCGACTCGTGTTAAGCATAATTTATTTCTACCATAAATTTCAGATAACATTATATAGGACTTTTTTAGGACAAGTTTTGTAAACTAGAATTATAAGATGGATGAGCAATTCCAGAAAAAGGCAAAATTTATTTAAGGAAAATCGGAAAAAATATTACTTTAAAATATTTTAAACTGCTTATATCTACTTAAAGTCACTTTAAAGCAGTTACACGGTGTTATTAAATTCAATAGTCGTTGATACTAACTTTTTAAATTCAAGGCCAAAATAATATTAAAAATTCTTTCAGTTTCAGAAAAAAGGCTAATTTTATTTCATTTAAATTGTAAGAATGTTATTTTGAAATATTAAAAATTGCTTATATTTCTTCATCTTTTAAAATCCTTGGATAAATATTAGGAATAGAAGTCGCTTTGTTTGATTTAGGTTATTGATTCATTTATCGATTTCAAGATCATGCATTTTTCCTATTTTATTTACAGCAGCAGGGATACTTTTATTTTTATGCATTCGGAAAATTCCTCTTTTGTAGAATTTAATATATATATATATATATACGCTTAGCTTTTAGCTTAAAGCGTTTCAAAATATGTTGTGACTGAAACTTATTAAAAATATTGATTTTAAATTTCCTTTCAAATATGACATCAAATAATACAGGGTGATTATAATTAAAGTTGCACTTTCAAAAGGCTGTAAAAAAAGAACCACTGGTCAGAATGACCTGATATTTTATCTGAGTATACGTGAAACAATGAGAATTTGTTTTGCGAAAGAAAAAATAGTTTAAAAGTTGACCGATAGATGGCCCTGTACTCGTGATGAGATGCTAAAAAACGATTGCTTTAAAATATATGCTAATTTTAAGATACTAATTAAAAGACGTGACATGTTGTGGCACTCTTTGTTCAAAGGCCATCCACCACGACAATGTGGTGCCACAGCGGATAGGAAGAAAAAAAGATTTTTGATTGTCCCTAGGCCAAAAACCGTAGAAAAAGCAAAAACTGATGAAGCCATCAAGAAAAGGAAGTCGACTTCGACTTGCTTAAGAAATGTTCAATATGCTGTCATCGCTTTCTCCTATGAGCTGAAAGCCCAAAACGGCATGTTCCACGACAGACCGGAGTGTTTCAGTGGTGATATTGTGAATGTGTTGCGTAATGCGGTTTTTCAACTCAGCTAAGTTCGCAATCGAACTCCCGTACACAACATCTCTTAGGTAACCCCACAGTCAAAAGTCGCAAGGGTTCAGGTCGGGTGATCGTGGCGGCCAGGCTGTTGAGAAATGGCGATTGATAATTCTGTCATTTCCAAAATGCAGATTCAACAGCTGCTTTACTGGTGTTGCAATGTGCGGAGGAGCGCTATCTTGTATAAAAATTGTGCTATCTACACATCTGTCTGTTGCAGTGCTGGAATGAGCTGGTTGCGCAAAAGAGATTCATAACGTGCCCCGTTGACCATACAGGTTACAGGACCCGAAGGACCAATCTCCTCGAAAAAGAAAGGGCCAACGATAAATGCTGCCATAAACCCGCAGCACACAGTGACCTTCTGAGAATGAAGAGGCAATGGTTGCATTTGGAACGTATTCTCTCTTGGCATATTCTGCAATTTTGAGTATTGACAGAACCTTGGAGAGGGAAATGGGCATCGTCTGTCCACAAAATGTTCCATGACCATGCATTGTCCACTTCCATTCGAGCAAGAAATTGCAAGGTGAAAGCTTCTCGTTTTGGCAGGTCAGCAGGAACCAACTCCTGAATATGCGTAATTTTGAATGGATAGCATTGCATGCATTGACAGGCATGCCTAAAGTTCGGGAAATTCCCCGTGCACTGCACGTTCCCAAAGCACTGCTTGACGCTTCCCTCAATGTTGTAGCCACATCCTCTACTGACGCCGAAGCAATTGCTTTCCTCCCTCTGCCACATTTGACGTCAAATGAACCCGATTCTTCGAATTTATCAATCTTCTTCAGACCGAATGCAGTCATCAGACCAGAGCCGCTTCTTAAACCCTTTAATGTCCGGAATTTCTTCAATGCAATTGCCGTACAGTCACCCGTTATTGTAAAAAAGCTACACAAGCAGAGCCCGATCCTTCAATGATAGTCATGACTACCTTCTCAGACTCAGAATAACAGGAACTGCATGTTCCCCGCCTTTTTATCACAAGTGTAATGTGCGGTGAGCATGTCACGTCTTTTAATTAGCATTTTAAAATTCGCATATCTTTTAAAGCAATCGTTTTTTAGCATCCTATCACGAGTACAGCGCCATCTATCGGTCGACTTTTGAACTATTTTTTTTTTCTTTCGCAAAACAAATTCCCATTGCTTCACGTATACTCATATGAAATATCAGGTCATTCTGATCAGTGGTTCTTTTTTTACAGCCTTTTGAAAGTGCAATTTTAATTATAATCACCCTGTATATTACTGAATGTCATGAAACATACAATTATTATTTGTAAAAGAAATAAAAGAAAGCATTTTAAAAAGAAGAGATAAATATGATACTGCTTTTATTTACTTTGACGAACTTCAGTGTTTATATTTATTGATAATTTTTTTTCAGCCCGTTGAACATAAAAATAAAGAGTTAAAGAAGAGATGGAAAAATTACAAAAGCAAATAAAGTTTTTGGAACTGCAAGCATTTAAAAATATACGTGTTATTACTGTATTCTGAAACATTGTATGGGAACATGGCATTATATATCTTGATGAAGTGAGAATAATATAAGCCCGCTTTGTACGTATTTATTTACAAGGGCATACGAAAGCTTTACCAAGTTTTTGGAATTTCGCGCAAATGTGCCTTTATTTTTTTCTGTTCTTGAATTCGTCAAGGCTAAGCTTACCATGGTGTCCTTATCCATGGCTTAGTGGTTGGTAGTATTACTTTTTCCTCGTAATGGCACAAGGCCCGATGTCAGCCAAACTGCGTCAGTCTTCGGTGATTGGTTGTCTTATTTTGTTAAAAACGTATGGATCTTGCATCAAGGCTTCAGCACAGGAAACTTTTTAAGTTAAAATAAAATTATAAATTTATATAAATGTATAAACAAAAGTTGAAAATTGTTTAAACTTTATAAAACTAAGGTCTCTAATGAATAAAAAGGAGTTAAAATGATGAGGCCTTACTAGTATGTCAGGTAAAGGAGGATATACTGTATTGTCAAAATACTATCAGTATTATATGTAGGCGATTTTATATGGGCAATCATCCAAGATGTTTCTTTTAGTTAAGGTTGTATAACACGCTTGGGGAAAAATGGAGCTGATTTGGATTGTATGAAGCGTTTATGTGTTAAAAAGTGAGGCCTGTATAATACATTGTAAGTTTCTCGCTTATTCTTCAATTAAAAAAATAAGATTTAAGCTTATCACGCACGACAGATGGTTAAATGGGGTGTGGCATGTTGTTGATTTGAATATCCCTCATATTCCACCAGAAATGCAAAATGCTTTGCTTGACAATGCTGTCTGTATCTTGAAAGGGAACAAGATTTTATGTGTTTGTAGGAACGAATTTCCAGAGCTTGATGAAAAGAGGTTGTCAGACTTAAGCAAGTGAGTAAAAAAGTAGTTAACGGTCCGTTTCAAAGTATACGAACGGGAATCTCCAGGCAAATGTAGACTGAAATATTTTGTCGCAGTTCTGATTTCTCGAGACTTTTCTTTCATTGACTGCATCATCCCAGTTAAAAGATTTAAGTATCAGAGTTCGCAATTTCTGGCGGTAGTCTTTACCGCCCGAAAATGACGTAACAAACAAGCCCTTTTGAATGGAAAGTTTTGCGAGACATTTTGTCTCGCGAAAGATGGAGGTCAAGAGGTGTGTGTGGGAGGCTGCCTTATCACGTTACACCTGATTGAAGATACTGAAGGACGGTCATTCCGAATCGTGGAGAAACATTTGACAGTCAAACACGTGCCTTTTTCTGAAGATCGCGTTCCTTCAACGAGAGCGATTTTAACCGAAGTAACCAAATGCCTTGTATTAATAAGGACAATCCTCAGTTTTCCACTCTTTGTCTCAGCTTATAAAATTACTTGATTTTGATTTAAATATCTTGTATTTTCTTGTTCCTTATCCATAAGCTATTTATCGTATTAAAGACTAGCTGCCTTCATCGATCAACTTATTCGCCGGGAATATAATTTCAATTGAATCCCTTATGCATAATTTGATATTCAACGTTCCCTTAACAAAAAAATTTTAAACTTCAAATTGTGATAGACATTTAACCCGTGTTTTTTACTAGCTTTCCACATGTTCTGCTTATTGTGAACGTTCCTAAAGGAGGCGGCTAGTATGCTAATAAAAAGAATTAAAACATAGCAACTATAATCATTCAGCTGATTGGATACATTTCCTAATATATTTACTTTCTTAAAAGACTTTGTTTACAGATTTCCAGAAAAACTGGTGAAATAAAGGAAAGAAAATTCATTAGGTTATTGCCTTTGCTTTCAACAATGTAAGAGAAACACGCAAATAAATATTTGTTTAAACGATGAAAATGGCTTAAATTGCTTTGCAACAATGCAAAGTATTGTTGTAAATTGTGCCAAAAAATTTTAAAAGGTTATTAAAAAAAATTAGGCAAAAAATTGTACTGCAACTTAATTGATATCATTAAAAAGCTAATGTTTTGCACTTTGAGATGGTGTAAACATTATTTTTGTGGTTTAATATTTTCGGAAGTTATTAAGGAGGAACGCCAAAATTTCACTTATTTTTTGTTAATTAAAAATTCTAATTAAAATTTCAAAAACACGGCTCCTAGGTGCACATTCCCACCATACAAAGAATGTTCGTGCCAAGTGTCGTAGCTCTAGGTCCAACGGTCTGTCCTGTAGAGCACACACACGCGCACACGCACACGCACACCTGTATTATTAGTAGAGATTTAAAATGAGGATTATCTCCCTTTGACTTTCTCGTATACTTCCATAATATGGCGCGTTTTGTTTTGTAGTGTAGTGAAGAGAATTGAATATACATTTTGGATCTCTTTTCTTTGACCTATTGGATCGAAGAATAGATATATATCAACAATTTTGGTGTCAAAACTACGTACCAAGTAATATTTATCTTGCAGTGTATTTTTAAGTTATTGTGTTCACATAGGCAGGAGTATCAAACAAACAGTCATTGTATCCTTTGATGGATTTAGTTCAAAATTTGACGCAAATCTACAATTTTAGTGCCAAGGTCATATAATAAAATTCACCACTGAAGTTTGCTGCATTTTTGGATTATCACTTTCACATTCGCACGAATATACAGATCGACAGACAGCCATCCCTTTCACGAATTGTGTCCAAGTACGATACAGATCTGCATTTCTAGAAATAAAACTGTATGCCAGATTTCATCTATCTAGTTTATTGCTTTCTTGAATCATGGTATTGACATTTACATGGGAAGTCGGAGGGACTTCTCGTTAACGGATTTCGTCCAAATATTGTCAATAAATATACAAGACCACATTCCAAATGTCACTCATCTAGCACGTTCAGTTTTTGAGTTATTGTGTCCACAGACAGAACGCCGCCCCGTGTCTGTTCCTGCAACCATTTGGATGGATTTAATTCACAAAATATTTTTTCGGACTCAGGGAGGTGTCAACTGTGAAGATTCATTGAAATCACAACGTCGAATTTTTTTGCCAGTTATCAAACTTTATCTTTGAATATTCTTAGTATACGAGAAAGTAAAAAAAAGTTAACTATTTAGTTTTTAAAAAATGGGACGTAAAATATTCTCCACCCCAACTTCTAAATAGAATAGTGTTCCCTATTTTAGTGAACAATAAAAGTTCCGTGTCGTAATATCTCATAATAGTCATCAATATTATTCATTTGCGTTATGTGCATCATTATTGTGAATAGCTAGACGTTATTGAAGTAGAATCTGTATAAATGCCGCTATCTATTGATAGCTAGAGAGAATTCCCGAAGGGAAAAGTGTTGCGTAAAGGGAGCTGGGAAGCAGCAGCAGTGCTGTAAAGGTAAAGTGGCCAGACATCTCAAGTTAATCGGGCAGTTCCAGTTTTCTTATTCTTATTACCGCGTGGTAAAATTGACCGCACACCGACTCAATATCTACAGTTTCCAGGGCTGAAGATCAGAAAATTTGGTCACTTTGTTTCAAAAAATGTTTGAAGAAAACTAAATATTTATAATGTTTTATTGTAAATTGTGTTGTTTGAGGAAAAGTCTTCTAAATAAGGCTTCCAACAAATCAATCGGTTCAAAGCAAGAAGTAAACAGTTTTCATTATTTCGATTTGTTTTCAAATAATGGTTCTGCATTAAAATCAATTTCTATATTCTCTAAAATTCTTGCATCGAAATTTCTAGTGAATCGCGTTGATATGACTTTTAATATTTTATTTAATAAATTTGATTCTTTTTGAGAACAAGTTTGGGAATGTTTTTGAATAATTATTACTTTTTTCATTTTAAAACATCTGATGCAGTGTTTATATATGCAACTCTAAAATGTGCCAAAACCCTTTTTATTTTATATATTACTCAGTATTCATATTTTGATTATACAGGAATAAAACTATCTAATTGAATCATAATTATGTTCAATTAAAATAAACAGTATTTTTATAAGCTTGTTCAACTTTGACATTTTGCCTTAAAATCAACAGAAATAAATTATTTTAAAAATTGCATTTCTTAGTCAGCACAATAACGCCTTATAAAAGAAGTCAAACAATGATTTATGCTTGTAAAAGGATTTTATGCTATGATGCTCTCAATCTCTGGGATCTTTTTCTATTTTCCATTTCTTTAGAAACACGTGTATTTACTTAATAGAATGGTTAATAAAATTGTAAAGCAATTAAGACATTTTCTAAGCTCTTTATTTTAAGACATTCTTTGAAATTTTGTATTAAAACTTGGTTTTCCCAGACATCATAATTTTTATTGGTTCATTCATACTTGTTCTAGCTATTTGTTAGAGCTTTTTTGGGTCGATATTAAATGCAATACATTTCTTTTTACTTCGTATGAAGAATAGAAACGCAAAAGTTTCAAGACATATTACCGGAAAAATGTTTAAAAAATGCTTAACTTTTCAAGAAAAGATAACTGGAAAAATGTCTTAAAATACAAATAGAATTGTTGGTAAATTTTCTTAAAAAATTTTTTAACATATCTGACGTGTCGTCTATATTGTGTTTGCGTATCATTAAAACAAATAGTATTTCATTTCTTAACGTCTCTTCCTGGTTCGATTTTGAAAGCATTTGAATCGCTTTGATCTTAGAATTACTTACAAATCGTAATGAAAAAAGGAACAAAACTTAGACGGAATGTTTGATAAATTTTAAAGTATAAAATGTTTCAAGTGAAAAATAAACTCTTTATTGAAATACCAGGAAAATTTCCAAAAAGTTGAATGTACAGACAGATAAACATAAACGAGTTACTCCCATCCAGCCGTAGCGGGCTGGAATAATATGAATGATCCGGCCGCCACGACAATTAATCTGGCACTGTGGCCCCGCATTATAGCCCCCATTACGAGCAGCTCACGCGACAACCCCTCAGACAGAGGTACGATCCGTCATCAGTAGGAGTAACTCGACCCACTCCATTACTATATCCCACTGGCAAGCGAGACGCTGCTTACTTGTAAGGCAGGTTATCGCCCCATATTTGAGGTGCCTCTTAAGTGGAATAAAACTAGATGGATATACAAACAGATAAGCACAAATTCATTCAAATGTGAATTATTGTTATCTCAGAAGCCTGATTTCCTAGAAACCGATATTATAATGACAAAATTGATGTTAAAATTGTATAAAGGTTTGTAAAATATAAATATTTTGGGACCGCCTTAAAAGAACATTCCAAAGATATTTTAAGCTTTATTTATTACTTGCTGGTTTATTGCTGTTTTCTAATGTATTAATAGAAATCAAAATGTTACTGTAAAAATTGTACGTAAATATAGGTTTGTAGCTTAGAAAATTGAATAAACTTTTTGTATATAGGACGAAACTGGATTTAACTACTACGTACGTTTAAATTGCCTCAAATTATTACGGAAAAAGTATTTTCAAAAGCAAAATAAGACACGCAGTAATTTTTAGCTTGATTACATTAGCTCTATTCTCTTTTTATTTTGAAATTTCTAATGTAAACATTCATTGATAATAATCGGAGAAGATAATGGCAGCTGAGTTATTAAAATCTCATTAACTTTTTTAGTTTTCACTAATTATTTTGCCTGCATGTTTTTTCCACTAACATCATTTATCAAAGCTCACAATTTCATTGAAAGTCCGGTAGCTTCATTAGTATGGTTTCTCTACACATGATAACAAGGGACAATACATGTCATCAACTTTTTTCACTTAAGATTCTAGAAAGGAAAACTATAATTTAAATAAAGTCTTTTTTTTTTTTAATAAAGCTTATATGTAAGGGTTTTTAAAGATATAATTTGAGAAAGTGCCTTTTGATTCAGGCTAAATTGCCTTTAGGAACAGCTAATTACTTTCTTAAGTTAAAAAGGATTTGACACTCTTCTCACTATTCTAAAGATTATCTAAACAATTTTGGGAAAATGTCGTAAAGGTGTCGTAACCGTGTTTAGAAAAGATCATTTGCGAAACAGAGGGGAGCTCCAAAAATTGAATATTTTAACATTTTACTCGATAAATACTTTCAATATGCCACACAGTTCGCTCTTAAAAGCACTGTCACAAGCGAAAAATTGCTGATGTTAGTAAATAAATAATTAATTAGTCTGCTTGCGGCAGTCTGCTTAAAATTCTCTGTGTTGTAAAGTTTGAAACATAATTATATATTTTAATTTTTTTTATAATTACAATATTTATTCACGAAAGATTAAATACAGAGTTCCTCAGTATATATGCTGAAAATCGATTGTCTGTAGCGCTATTTAGGGATTATCAATTGTGCCATCGTCATATGAAATTCTGAAATATCTTTTGCAATTAAGTGACTCTTATCCTCATTACTGTATGTGTTTCTCTAGTATCTCATTTTTTTTATTCAGTATTTTTGCGGATTGCTTTATCGGATCTTTTCATTTAGGAAAAGGGATGTTTTTAAACACATTCATTTAAAGCTGGGCATTCACGAGAAGGCTAACTATGCCATTTGTCCTAAGAATGGTTTTTTCCCACCAATTTAGTCGAAAAATTAGGCAAAGCATTCATGGATGTTCCAAAGTTTGTTTTGAGACAAGGTTCAAAGTCGCAGAATTCTATCTACCCATACTCCTCTTCCCCACACACGGGGAAATCCGAGTTTCATTTCCACCCTCGCCGCGAGGTGCCAATGTAGGCAGATCCTTTGTTTTGCCGCTAGCTTCGCATCGAGGTCCCAAATTTGAATAGGCGGATTGAGTTTTGAATTTTAAGTTGTTTTGAATTCCACCATTTCGAATAATTTGCTCCAAATTTGATAGGTTTTCGACCTTGACGATAGGGTTTATCTACCCGTGTTTCAAAAGTTCTATTTTGGAAGAGCGGTGAATGGCCTGCTTAACGTGACTTATTTCGTGTTTTTAAGTTGAAATTTCGTAATTGATTTTTCAATCACTGCCTGATGTATCGAGTTTTGTAATTTTGTGCACTTGTGTGCCCTTGGTAACAAAGCACTATTTTAATATTTTCGGAGTTCAATTATCAGTTAATCGATTAATTTAATTAAATCTTGAATCTTTATGAATGACGCCACCTGGTAGTAAATTTGAAAAAAAAATGATTTCGTAATATTCATAATGATGGTATATAAATTAAAGACTAAAAAGTTGAAAATAATTTATACAAAATTATACTTTTTAATGCACTAATAAAATTGTTTGAAAAATGTTTTTATTCAATTTGTTCCATTCGTTGTCAAATTCTGTCGCCTTCGTTTCCAAGAAAGAGATCTTTAAAAAAAGCGTAAAAGTTTAAGATTTTAAATTACTTTTTGGGTTTGGTTGTATGGTGTAGCAAAATAGGTGCGCACTTAGAAATCCATCAATACTTCTTCTCATGCATGCTGGCAAAATAATGTTAAATTTTTCGATGTTTTTCATATAATGAATACTATTATCGTTATTCTTTTAAAACAGTCGAAAAATGTGTCTTTTAATAAGAAAGTTTAATTTTAATGAACTAAATATTTTGTTAGATGTATTTCGCAGAAGGATAAAACTGTTCAAAAGTTTAAAGTTCATGAAAAGGTTCTTTTTCAAGCATTGAATATTTATATTTTTGATTCAGCACTGATTTTCTGCTACCTCAATGAATAAAAAAGTGATGCAATATTTAAACAAAATTTAGTTCTAAATTAATGCGATTAAAGCTTACAAAACCATGAGCAAAGGTAATATGTTTTTAACTATTGTGAAAGAAATTAATACTTACAATGTCTGCTTGACTTCTGTTGACTGAAATTCAAATGAGTCTCGCTAAATGCTGTTTAGGTATAATTTTGTTTTTGTATATTTTTTATTCAAAATATTGTTTGATGTTCGATTTGACATATATGAAATAAAATCGCTAATATAAATTAAATGTAAAAATATTATACATTTTTGAAGAATTGTGCCAATATTTGTGAAATTCTATACTTGTGTTTATAAAGAATTTGGTTCTTTATATGCGAGGTTTCTTTAATCCAGTTGATCGCAACGACATACATATGTCACAAATTAAAATCGATGATAGCTTCTGAATTTCTTGAAATATGACAAATTATGGAGAAAGATAGTAATTAAAAACAGTATTTAATCATTTTTATGCAAGTATGCAAAATTCTTACAAAATCATAAAATCACAACATTTTTAATTGTTTGAAATACAGTACACACATAGTAATATGAATAATATTAGAATACATTTTAAAACGTAATATCTTCGAAATAAATTTTTTAGTCTGAACTGACATTATGAGGAGTTTATCTTAATAATATGCTACTTGCTGTCTTTGTGAAAAAAAAGACAACATATTACATAGAAATCCTAAATGAGTAATTGCATATCAAATAATTGAATTATATATAAATAATTAAACGAAAGAGACTTTTAATAAGTAATTTCTTTTTCATTTGTCGTAAGAGTGAATTTTAGCAGTTTGAGATTTCTGAGAAACTGTCCATTAAAAGAAGCTGTAAAACTATTTTAGAAATGTTTCTCGAAATGTTCATTTTATCGTACAGATGCCTTAACAGAGTTCACTAGAAACGCACTTAAGTATCAAACATCTAGAAGAATATTTTGATTGAAACTTTAGTTTACAAAATAGATAATAAATTTTCCGAAAAATTTTAATCGGCAGCTTGGGTAAACCTCCGTTAATTTTCCCCGCTCAAGTTTTATTGAAATTTTGGAAATGGAAGCATATCTTCCATGGACAATGCAGCATTCTGGAAATGACATGCTTTGATAAATTAATAGAGATTCTACGCAAAATAATCGTCATTCTTGTTTAATTAGCTTAAAAGTGCCGCTATCAAGTTCTTTGAAAAGAGATGGCACTTCTTTATTCTCGTCTGTATAAAACTGCTTCTTCTTTTGCTGCTAGATAAACAATAAAGTTTTTTTTTCACTTTCTCGTATACAAAGAGAAAGAATTAATGGTAAAAAAAAAAAAAATTGAACTCTAGAATTTGACGAATCTCCACGTTTTAGACCTCCCAGAGTCCGAAAAGCACAATTTTGGAATTATGTCTGTCTGTGTGTGTGTGTGTCTGTGAACACGATAACTCAAACTATTAAAGCTACAGGGATGAAATTTGGTATGTGATCTTTGCACATAATTTGTAGTTTTCTATCAAATTTTGGACAAAATCCGTCCACGGGAAGTCTTTCTGTCAGTGTTAATGTGATAATGTGAACGTTGTAACTCACAAACTTAAATAGCCAGGTGGATGAAATTTGGTACACATTTTTATCATCAGGAATGTAGGTTTGTGTCAAATTTTGGACCAAATCCGTCAAAGGGTTGGCTGTCTGTATAATCGCATAATTTTGAACGCAATAATTTCTTTAAAAAATTACTTTGATAAATGAAATTTGGTATATGGCCTTCTTACCTTGGTAGATTTGTGTCCAATTTTTGTGTCAATCGGTTAAGAAAAAGGCGTTCAAATTGCAAATTTCGTTTTCGTTATCTTACACCCAGCCCTATTTGTAATCTCGTCGGCTTCTAATTCCACTTTCGCGTTGGACGACCTTCGGAAATCGTGGAAAGACGTTTCGCTTTTTTTTTCTCCGCTGTGTTAGGGGTTCTTGTTCGTTTAACTGCCTTTTAGCTTATTTTTTCTCTACATGTGTTAGGAGTATACGAGAAAGTTTAGGGGAGACTGTTGAAACCCTTGAAGACCAAGGCTATTTGCCAGGTGGCGCTGCGCGCCACTTACGGATTTTGTATTTACATTAAGTACTTTCTATCTGTCGCTCAGCATGTGATGTTGTGTTTACTGTTCTGTCTTGTACGTGTTGTGATGTGCTGCTTGTAGAAAATAAAAGATGGCTATTCAACTATTGCCTGCTGCTTATTTTCTGACAGGTAAGAGCGTTACTTTGTTTTACTAATTGAAATGTATTGCGAACTTTTAGTTTGATCAGAGACCACTCCCGCTGCTTTAATCTTCAGAAACATCTGAGTAAAATAGACTCTGTAATTGAAAGATGGTTTAAATGATAGGATGGACTCTATGAAATGAATGCACTTCCAGTTTCAATTGTGACTGCTTAGGTAACAGCCAATAATTTCGTCTCGTTCAATACGCCCACTCTCAAGACTTCGTATAAACAACACTAATGAGCACACTAGAATACTAAGGAATTTATTCATAAAGTAAAATAGATTTCAGTGTTAAAACATTGTATGTAAACTTTTTTTTCCCCTTCCCTTTTTTTTTTTTTTGTTCAATAAAGTTTCTACGCACACTCATCCAAACTGCAAAGCGGAGTTTTTTTTTTTTTTATCTCTGGAGTCAGGGGTGTGTCTTAGTGTAAAGTAAAGTGCCAGAGAGCAGATGTAAAGACGAGAAAAATAAATTTAAAAATCTTGGAAGCTGAGAAAATTCTTTAACTTCATTTTTTTCAAAAAAATTACAAGGTTTTCCGCCAAGTGTTAAATTTTTTGATTTATACTCTTTCTTTTCTGTGAGAAAATCTAACAGTTAACTTTTATCTTGCGGCTGTACATTCGTTCATAGTAAATCATTTAATCATTTTTAATATCTTAAATTTAAAGTTACAAATTATTGACATATCTGTATAAGAAAAACATCACTTTACAAACAAGTAAATCTTCGAGAGGTTTATGAAAGAAGCCTTTATGCTTATAAAAAAGAAAAACATACAGTAACATAATTTACCATTATTAAATTTCCGATTATGAACTCCTCGAATCTGACAACTTATATCTCAAGTTTTGACACATACTTCCATAAATCAATTCATACTCGAACAGAAACGTATTTTCCCCCTTGTGAGTGTATTATTAGTTTGGATGCATAATTAGTTGTTGTAACACCTATTGCAGGAATTCTGTGGTGTTCTTTTCAACGTCTGAGTTCGTTACTGGCTTTGATGTAATTTGGGCAAAACAAATTTAATCAGCATTTGATTTAATAAATATTGAGTTGAAATAAGCTTGATAAATTTCTTCTCACTTTGTTTTTCTTCTCTTTTTACGGAAGAACATAAAAAAGAGCTTTTGAAAATGCTAGTCTGACAAAAGAGCACATAGCAATCGTTGTTCTCCCTACTATTTACTAAGTTACGATATGATGCGAAAGTTTTGCGTTTCTACAAACCGATCCATTTTTTAAACGCTGCAAAATTTTTAAGACTCCTTCTAATTTATTTGGGATATACAAAAACGATAAGCGTAAATTAACAAAATTCCTTCTGCAGGATGAAACAAAAAGAAACTGCAAATGAACGCAATTATAAAATTTGAAACCAGCTATCATTTTGTAGATTCAACTTCCGCCATTGAAAACTTTACCTAAAAGTGTGATTTCTTATTTAAAACCGAATTCTATTCCATTGTACAACAGACAATTCATATAAAGAAATGATTAAATTTGGAAGTAATTTATCGTAGAAAGTTTTTCTACAATGTCATTCTAAAATAATTGTATTTCAAAATGTTCATTTTGCAGTTCGTCCTTATTTGCGTAATTACGTCCAAATATTAATTCTTTTTGTTCAGATAAACAAATGTATATAAACGTCTATATCAAATATTGAAAGTTGGCAATTTACTTAATGTGAATTGCATCTATACTGTATTCAACGACTGATATTTTCTTGCACTGAACGAGATGGTGTTATTTTTTTTAAATGCTGAACAGAAAGATGCTGGCAGAAAAATTTCATACATCTCATTAAATTATCCCCTTTTTTAAAAAAAAATTAAAATCCTGGCTGTCTTATTTCAAGTACAGTCATGAATTGAAGAAAAAAGTGCCGAAGTTTATGCTCTTTATATAACAATTTTTTTTTCTTTTGAAGATGAGTTGAATTATTGTCTTTAATTTCTTCCTCAATCCCCAGTAGCACAAAAATATCGTACAATATCGTACGATATTGTACAATATTCGCAATATTGTATAATATTCGAGATGTTGTTTAATTTTGTAAAATATCGTATGATATTATATAATATCGAACAACATTGTACAATATTGGGCAACATGTTGTGCTACCTGGAACTCGGTAAAAATATTATTTTTCCCAACAATGAAAGAGAAATAATTGTTATCTTGTTCCCTCAACTATATGAGCCGAATTTCTATATCCTGTCGGGTACACTAGTCACCAGAAATCTCTTATGCCGTTTGTTATATCCTTACATGTATTTTAAAGCAAATAATTAAAACTAAGATGCTGAAATAAGAACGCAATCGTAAATAAATTGCAAAGCACTCATCCCGTAGTATTACAAAAAAGAATATTAAGATTCTAAGCATGGAATCTTGAACGAATGGCAGAAACTTTTCAGATTTCAAGATCCAGGTTTAAATGGTTACAACTTCTAAAAAAAAAATAAAAAGAAGGCAATTGGACAAAATTGGTGATCATAAATTTGCTATTAGTCTTTATAACCATGCTGTTGTTCAAGTTAGTAGTACATGAATTTTAAAAAAGTTAAAACATTTTAAATGGCTTGGGTGTGATTTTTTAGGGTGGAAACTTCATTTTACAAATGGGAAATATAATTTGCCACCAGTAGTCATATTAAATGATTGTGTTGTTGCCATAAGAAAAAAAATGAATTTTATACTTAAGTAACAATATTGTAATTTTGTATTAAAATATGAATGAAAGTCTAATGAATGAGTTGTCAAGAATTAATGCATAATTGAACCATACATGTGCGTTACAGTAAATATTTCCTGTGTAGACGGTAACCTATTAATGTACAAATGAAATAATACAATTTAAAGATATTTTGCAGAACGGCTCTAACATATAATGTAAGTACCTATAAAACCTAAATTTTAATGAAAACATTCTTCTAAATTAAATATGAATTTTATTTAAATTATGAAACAAAAATAGTTATATTTATGACACACAGGTAGAAGTTACATGATAATATGACTAAGACGATCAGATGAAGTAGAAAATAATACGGACATTGATTCTACTACTTTATTCACATAAACGCATCATATTAGGCGAACTCTTCCAACTATTGAGGGTATCTAGCAAGTCATCCGGCATCCCCTTGCGAGGCCTTTTATGGTTTCTTTTCATCCATAGCTACAACGCATAGGTTGGTTGTGACATATCGTGGCCCTTTTTAAGGTGTGTTGTTGTTGGTTCTTTTAAATGGATTACCAGAGATGTGATAACAAACAACAGTTTATTTACATAACATTCAGGACAAACACTAGAATAACGTATAATACAGCACTTAGAAAATAATTGTTGTGACCCTTCGCGGTCAGCTTCACAAAGCACAATTCAGAATAAGCGTTGGGGCCCTTCGCGGCCAGCAACTACACAAACAGAAAGATACGTCGGGACTCTGCGCGGTCAGCCACGTCAATCTTACGGCTACACTTTTCGTTGGGATCCCCGGCCTCACTCGCCGGCGCCTTACGAAAACGTTCCTTTAGCCCTTCGAGTTCGCAACTCGACTCATTAGCAGAAAACAATCCCCGACCCTTGGGGGAGGAGAGCGCCCTCCACCGGCGAATGCGATTTGAGAATCCCAACACTACATTGGTATTTCTATAGTTCCTAGATTTGGGCGATGAGAACTAAAGATAATAGCACTGGGAAAGACTGCGAGGTATAAACATTACCCATAGTTAAATAGTTTTGAATATCTTCTTAATATATTTAAAGAGTAACTGATTGATATGAAGGAAATCTAGTTTTAAACGCAAAAATCTTTATTAAGTGCAATCAAATTTCATTTAAAATGGGAGTTGTTTAATTTTATGGAACTCTTTTTGTGGTTTGATGACGCGTAGAGGGATGTATTGAGTTATTCATTGGCGATGCCGTCGTTCGTAGTTTTCTACTTTTATACTTTCTGCGGTGAGTTAAAACACCCACCCCGACCCAGCCCGCCCAGTTAGGTGTAACAGGACGGAGAGGGAGAAAATCACCACAGCGCAGGCCATCCAGCCCCCAAGACGAGGAGAGCAGGCGCCGAATCCCGCAAAACAATGCGCCCTACCCAGTGCACACAGAAGCACACAGCGCGGATCTGTTAAAAGCATAATTACTTTACAGGCATCACCCCAAACAGGTGTGGTTTTTAATAATTACAGTGGTAAGATAAACTGCTCATCTAATTTATGGAGAGGAATACCGACATTTAAAATGCAATACCACAATACAAATTCGGTATCCAACAACTGCCCATCCATCAAAACTCGAGTGAAAAAATGAATAATTTTCCAATGAAAACATACATACTTCACCCCCTATCAGTGTCCAAAATTATTTACTATTTTTTCAAAGAATACTAAAAATAAGACCAAAACACAGACAAAATCAAACAAACGCCAAGAAGCAACACAATCACAGAAACCACGGTGTCTTTGGGGATTCTGCGGTGAGTTGCCATAAACTGTAGAAAGGAGCTCAAGTCAACTATGCATTGAGTAAAAGAAATTAAAAAGTTTACTAAGTAGATGAAATTGAAAGCCAATAATTTCATTTTTATTGCGACGATATATTCTTCGACTCTTGAATACACTTCAGTTTGCGGAAAAGGTAGCAAAAAAATATTACTTCAGACCAGTGTTTTAATCACTTTTCTATTTCTTACTGACAAGAAGACAAGTGTCCTCGTCCTCCGACTACGGTGCAAAATTAAGAAATCTGTCCTAAAATAGCTCTCGTGTAGCTTTGCAACTGGAATTAATTTAATTAAACATGTATACTAACAAGAAGAATTCTTAATAAAAGGAAGGGCTGCTATATTTTCTATGCCTAATCTTAATCTGTTATAGAGAGGTTTCGTTAAGCTATTTTGACATTCTGAAAATTTTCTATTTCTTTACTTCGTTTTGTTTTTTTCCTCTGAGAAGAATATCTTATTTGTAGCCAGTTGATAAATAGAGAGTTGAGTAGATGCTCTATGTATTCAAATTTTGAATAAAGTTGTTTTAACTTTTTTAAATTTGAATGCACGGTATTTTCAGAAATTATTGCCTAAATCTATAGTCTAGTTTTGTTTTAAAATACATTTGCATTTAAGAAGGTCCGCAATCCCATATGAATGGATAGTACCTAACACTGGTACTCATGTACACAAAATAATCTTGATTATGCTAATTAAATGATAAAATATGCAATCAACAACCTTAAGCAAATATTTTTTATAAATTCACAGTGTTTTCTCATAAAACGTTTTTAAATTTTACGTGGATGTTTAAGTACATAATTATAAAAAAATAACATACCAACTTAATTATACTAATTTAGTTCATTCCTAGTTCAGCTTAGAAATGCATATAATTATAAGAAAACACTTAAATCCCATTAAGGATATTCAGTTTAATTTGAGCCCTTTATTTAAACTTCTGAGAAAATAACATTGAAATTTTTGTCGCAATAGAGTTTTATAAGTATTCTTTCATAAATGTATTCAAGGATTTATTTTTTTTTGTTTTAAACTGATAAGATTTTATAAAAGGTCAAACAGTTTGCTATTTAGGGATCCGCCTACCAGGTTTTTCTGTTTATTAACTCGAAGGAAATGAATTAAAAAAAATTATAAGAAATTCTGTGTATAATTGTCTGGAAAACATTCAAATATAATTATAACGATTAAAAGTTTTCTGTGCGTGAAATTTTCTAGGAAAGCGAAACATTTGATGTCATTTTTTTGTATATATAATTTGAATTATTTGCCCTCTTTAGTACTGGAAGTTAATCAGCTCAAAGTGACCTAGTGAAGATTTAGCGTAATTTTCGCAGTATAATATTTAAAATACAGTAAATCTCGTTATCCGGGATTCCATTGTAACCGATATCGGTTCCGACTTAATTAAAAATCATAGATCGAAAAACGAATTCTGTGATTTTCACTGTCATTAGGTAGGTTTTACAATTAATAGAGCGTCTATGTCAGGTGGACACATGACACCCGGGCGGCCGTTCGTTTAGTGTTGCGGGAGGCTCCAAACCGATTAGACTACTATGGTAGTGAATGTTGTTATTAATTTGTGCACGTGTTTGTGTTTCATCATTTGGAGTTTCAATTGTGTTTTTCAATATGTCTGTTTAATATGACGACTAAAAGAAAAGAGTTGTTCCAACGAATGAGTTTGAAGAAAAGCCAAGTGAGGGCCATGATGTTAAAATGACTCGTAAGGGTGATTAAATGCTATTGGAACAGCTCTGAAATGCACTGAACAGTGAAAGGAAACTTCAAATACAGGTGTTCATGAGGTAATGTGATACAGCAGCTAGAAGCTATCTGCAGGAAAGCAACTTCCCGCTAAATCTTCTTTTATTTAAGAAAATCCCTCACTGTTTTGCATGTATTGATTCACTTTTTGAAATATAGTATTTTATAAACGATGTTCCGTTTAACACATGATACAGGGTACTGTGCATGAACTAAAATGTTTTCTCCCTTTCTTTCCTATTATCTGACATTTTCACTTATCTGATATCGGCAGTCCCCATATATGTCGGATAACTGAAACACTGCAGTATTAGCGTAACCTAAAAATCATCTATTGGGTGTTTTTTATAGTTTTATGTATATTCAATTAATCAAGTGATGTGTTAAATATTATTACATCAGAGTACGTTTTCCAAATGAGTAAAGCTGGCAATTCATATTTTCTCCATTCCATTCTATTTCTCCCAAGACTGTTTTTTTCCCACCCCATTCAAGTCGAAAAATCAGGCACGTCATTCACTTGAGGCTCCAAAATTCACTACCACGAGCAGCTACCTATTCCTTCCCCCACACTGGAAGGATTTCCGATTTTCCTTGCCTCGCCGTGAGGTCCCAATCTAGGCAGATTCTTTGATGTGCCGCCTAACCTCGCATCGGTGACTCAAATTGGAATCGGCGCATGAGTGTTGGATTTTGAGTCCGTTGGAATTCCATCGTTTCGAATCATTTGTTCTAAATTCCGTAGGTTTTCGACCTTGACGATTGCTTTTTCCTTCCCGTGTTCCAAAAATTCCATTTTCGATTAGATGTGAATGGCTTGCATAAGAAAAAAAAAAAAAAATCCCCGTCGGCTAGCCGAAAGGCAAAGGTAGATGATTCCTTTAGTTCGCAGATATAAGGAGAAGAACATTTTCCCCTGTCTTTTCATAGAGGATTAAAGAATGAAAGAGGGTGGAAGAGGCTGCAAATGACGAGAGCTTTCCAACAAGGGGTAATAGGTTGAAAGTTAAGGGGGGAAGGGAGGGAAAATCATTTTTCAGCTCATAACTTCTAAGCAATTGCACCTACAAAAAAAATTTAAATACAAAAATTGCTTATTATGATAAGGAGATAATTCGCCAAATTTGAATTTTCTTTCTATCTTCAATTGTAAAGGAATTGGGGGGAAATGAAAATTTCGCTCCCCACCATTTCCATCCCCTTAGAGATGGATAGTCCATCTACGAACTCCGCCGAGATTTTCACTATCCTTACAACATATCCCACGCCGATTAAAATCAGAGCATTGCTTTAGCTACTACATTTTAGATTTTTTTTAAGTTGAGGCTTTTATGTGAATCTGCAGTAACTGCTAACAGTACTTTTTAATTTTTTCTTTTGAAAACAACTAATTGGTACTTCTTGGCCAATAAATTTAGCAATGTATATCTAGAAAGAATTATTTCGCTTTGAAACTGGACACTGCCACACAAAAGATATGATATTATTTTTTAAAAAATATAATGAGGTTATTCTAAAATGTATGACTATGGCATGCAATGCCGAGTGTGCCATCATTTCTACTCCCCTCCCAGCCAAGATTAGATCCAGCAAGTTCCGTTTCTTCGGTCCTGAATAGTGTAAGAAATTCGTAGAAATAGCAAAGAAATTTTGATTTAAAAATGAAAATAAAGAAATGAAGGAGAAAAAGAAATCCCTGAAATCTCCCAAAAACTTCTTAATATCTTTACATTTTTAAATTTTATCAATTCTTTTTCATACCTTTTTGAAAATTTTAATGGAAGAGAAATTATGATCAAGCCGAGGCAGATTTCTTTTTATTGGCACATTAATTTTTTGTGAATGTAAAAAGCATTATTTTTTAATGCTTTTTACATACATCTAACTTAAATTTATTGGAACTGGACATCCAACGAAGTTATACAATATAAATAGTTATACAAACGAAGTGTGAAAAATTAAAATTTCGGTATGAGAAAGAACCTTCGACATAATCGTCGTATTATTTTATTGAATAATTTATCAAGCGTTTCTTAAAGAAAAATAAACACCCAGTAAAAAAAGTTAACTATCATCCCACGCATTCATTTATTTTCATTCACTTACTCGATTCCGATTAATTTTTCTTCTCCTAGTTCAACGGCTTCGGGCCAAAGAAATGAATGAAAAAGCATCTCACAAAACAAATCTTTTCCTATTTTTCGTGACGAGGTCAGTCGTTAGAAGAGAGGATAATCACAGCTTAAGAAGCCCAGTTTGAGAAGTCTCGCGTCGATTAGTTGGTGTGGTCATCGATTAATTTTCTGGATTTCCGAATCGATCCATCGTCCCCAAGTAAGCAACAATTATAAGACAGTAATGGAAACTGAAAGGTCTCGGCCTTGCCCGGACAGAAACACAGTTCTTTGAAGAAGTTCATATTAATGTCAAGGAGAGGAGGCGTGCGACCGTTTTTATTGACTTGTTATTTCTTGATACGCAGAACTCGTTTTTTCTTTTTTCAAAAGTGGAAACTTTAAAATATCAGAGGCTGCCAAAAATTCTGAAGAGCCTCTAGGACGTGTTTTCTTTCTTTCTCAGGAAAAATAACTTAAACGTGGTATAAAGGATTGAAATTACAATTCAAATTGTATAAAGCATTTGTATTGTATAAATTGTCGATTTTAATGCCACAAAACAAAGCATCTTAAACTATTATATATCATTGTCCTCCTTTCTGGAATGCTTGTTTTTTTTTTATTTCTCAGCAGTGGAGCTTTTAGCTTTATTTTTGTACTTAAATGTTAAAGTGACTGCTATAAAAGTTACAAACTGAATAAAAATAATTTTACCAATTAAAAATAATATTTACTCTACTTAAAAAAATTAATCATTTCTAATTAAAAAATTCAAAACACTGTTTCCTTTGATCTCTTATTCGTGTTATATTTATGTAATTTTTTAAAAAAGTGAACTAATAGTCTTGGCATATAATGGGTTAAACTGTCGGTCTTGACCCCAAGTGGTAGAAGCTTTACCCATTTCGCGCTCATTAGTTTCGCAGTGAAACCACGCATTGAGCATTCTTTTTACTGAGCATGGGCGAAACGCAACGTAATTTTTCTTTCATAACTTAAGAGCCAGATATATTGGTCAATTTGTGTAAAAATTCTAGTTTAATACCGTTAGTATTCACAAAGATATCGGCATTGCAAGAGCTAAATTGCTTTTGATCGCTAAGAGAAACAAAATGATAAGGGTTCTTATACAAATTGAAATTTTTTTAAATTGAATCTTCGAAAGTAATATTGAATTTTATGAGGGTTGAATATCCTGAATACTCGTATATACTTATAAATTAAATACATAATTTAAATTGAATTTCGGTGATAACTTATTCGGAAGAAAAATATCCCGTTACGGTTCATTGGTTTCACTGTTTTTTCCTTCACATATTTATGATCAGCTACATGTCTAATATTCATTTTTGAAATAAATTTTGTAATTTTCAAAACGAAACATGTAGTGAACTTGAAAGAGTTAAAATATAAAAGTTTGCCAAAAATCTGAGTAACCTTTAGAGCGTTTGTTTCCCCAGTGAAAAATAATAAGTGAATTATAAAAGACTTAAATGGCTTGTAAAAAGATGTGTAGTATAAGTTGTGCATTCAGTGCTATAAGGCAGAGCTTATTAAAGTACGGATTTTTACCCCAAGTGGGGCATATGCATAACTTGCGGGATAGCGAAAACTTTGAAAGTTCGCGCCTTTGTTATTTTTATAATTGTTAGTAAGCAAAAGTAATTCAGAGATCTATCTTCAGTTGAAACGTATTATTGAATTGTTTCAGCTAAATATATTTAAATAAACTACTTTCTGTTTATCGATAATTAATGCTATACTAGTCTATTTTTTCCCTACCTAAATGTAAACTTGGTGTTACGAAGAAATCTTTCTTTCAAGGATGGGACCGCTTTTTTTTTCTCAGCCGAAAATATATAGCAAGTTTCAGAAGCTATGTTGTAAAGGATTCTTCTTTCGATCTGTCATTTCTTTTCCTTCAAATACGCACTTATTCTTGAAAATTTGAAAGAAAAAGTTAAAGAAAAATATCTGCGTATATTTTTATTATATAGTATTTTGCTTTAAATTTCATGATCATTTTATTATTAATATTAAATATGATATAGATAAATAAAGCATTTTTTATTTATTTACTTTATTGATTTATTCAAAGTTCAGGTTGTTCCGAAAGTTTAAGCACTCTTTGTATAACAATTGCATAAGAAATTAATAAAATGCATTAAAGTTTGGTAACTAAAATTAATTAATACAAATGTAGAATCCTTTCAATTCTCGGATGGCGAAAGGTTGATCTTTATTGTCAAGGCACTGCTGATAACGACGACCAACGGCATTGCAAACGTCTCTGAGCATAATAATTGGTATTCCGAGGTATTTTTTAATGCCTTCTCTGGACTCATCGATTGTAATTTCGTTAATATTTTGTGAACAAATAAAGAATTTTAATTTATTGATTTTGGTTCGAAGATCAGTTTGTCCCCAAAAAATTATACACATTTTGAATAATAATTGCATATGGTATTAATAATATACATCAAAGTTTCGTGGCAAAAATTAATTAATACAGATGTAGAATCCTCCTAGTTATCGGATGGAGTCGAAATGTTAGTCTTTATTGTCGAGGCACCACTGATAATGCTGACCGACGGAATTGCAAACGTCTCTAAGCATAATAATTGGTATTCCGAGGTATTTTTTTTAATGTCTTCTCTGGACTAATCGATTGCAATTGGTCTTGGGCGCTGAACATTATATTTCAGATGTCCCCACAAAAAGAATTCCATCGGGAATGAGATCCGATGACTGATTAGAATTCAATTCTTCGTCTTCGCCCTAACCATTTTATTCACAGGATTCCATCAAAATAAGGCTTCATTTGATTCATAATTCAAATTAATTAATACTTTTATTCCGATGGAGATTAATATTTTCAGTTAATACATATTTATGAATGTATTTTATTAACTGTTTATGTTGTAGCTTTTCTAGAGTGTGTATCATTTTTCGGGTCACCGTGGAGTTATTTATAGGCATTAAATCCTTGTTAAGATGAATTTATGTGATACGCATTTTCAAAATTTGTATTGAAAAAGAAAGTAAAAGAGGAGATTATCTTATTAAATGCAATTGCTATATTTTTTTAAAGTTCAATTTTATGCATTACGGTGTTGCATGATTTTACCAAGAATGTTTTTGTTTATTCCCGACTCCAATTATTTTCATAAAACATTCTTGCTGCCCTTCGTTTAACACTGGGTAAAGACTTTGTAATTTTATCAAAGAATTTGTGTTATAATTGTGCCAGTTGGTTAAAAAGTTTGCGCAAAATAAGAGATGCAACTTTCAACAATTTCATTACGTTAATACTTTGGCAATTGTAACGAAGTTGCAATGCTATATTGCTGTGATGAAAAGAAATGATTAAATATTCTTTTAAAATTTTTTTGCAGAAAAGCTGTGATGGTAATGTCTCTTGTTAAGTTTCCGTGTTGAAATAATATATTATTAAATAAAGTTAAATCATCCATAAATAAAACTGATGAAGATAAATGTTCAATAAAAAAGAGTAAAACCCCTTTTGTCTTACCTTTTCGAAATTTCGATTACGTGTTAAATATTGTTCTTACAAGAAAATGTAAAATTTTTGTTGCGATAATAATAAGTCAGTAAAATTTAATAATAAAACATTCACAACCAGCGGGAGTGGCCTCCCCGAAACTTTCTCGCATACGACTAACATGCGCGGGGGGGAAAATACAATGCACGCCAGAAAACGTCCGGTAAAACGCTCCACTGTTCACGCCTTTTTTTGGGTCGTAGAATGGGGAAAAAATCGAATATGCAATTTCAACGCTTTTGTTTAACCGATTTAAACGAAAATTGAAGACAAATCTACAATTAGGCTTTCAAGACTACATACGAAATTTCATTTATCTGAGGCATTTCTTTTAGAAGATATCGTCTTCAGAATTATGCGCTTATACAGACCACAGACAGTCAACCCTTTGACGGATTTGGCCCAAAATTTGATACGGACCTATATTCCTGATGATAAAACTGAGTACCAAATTGTATCCATCTAGCTATTCAAGTTTTTGAGATATAGTGTTCACAAGAACGCAGACAGACAGACACTTCCCGTAGACGTATTTTGTCCAAAATTTGACAGAAACCTACAAATTATGTGTCAAGATCACATACCAAATGTCATCCCCTAGCTCAAGTAGTTTTCGAGTTATCGTGTTCACAGACACGAGAATAATTCCAAAATTGTGTTTTTCGGACTCGGGAGGTCTAAAACTTGGAGATTCGTCAAAATCTCAAGTTCGAATTTTTTGCCGATTACAATACTTCGTATACGAGAAAATAGAAAGAACTTCTTTTACTTACCGTTGATCGCATTTGGAGGCAAGATGCGTTTTTTTTCTATTATTTCACGTTACATGAAATTTGAATTCGTCGTGAAAGTTTCTTACCAAGAAGTATTGTAGTATGTCTTCCCATTTTAACGATGTAACTTTTTCAAGCTATGCATTTACGTTCCTCCATTAATGCATAGATTTGATAAAATGGTACTCCATCTTCTTATAAAATGATTTTATTTAAAATCAGCATAACCTTTAGATGATTGATGGTAATAGAAGCCCATCCCTCAAAATGTTCCTGTGAGTATTTTGATAATTTTTTTTACTTCATTCGATCAATGGACCAATTTCTTTTCGTAATAAATAACCTTCAAAGGCAATAGGACTGCATTTGGCTCATGGGAGAGAACTTTTCAATCTTCCTTTCCGTAACTGTTTGTCAAGCAATACTAAGTAATAAATAAATTAATTCTACTTTTGCTTAGTTGTGTTTTTTTTATCTCCAATGATACGCTGTATTCATTTATACATAGAAACAAATTCTTCTGCGGTTTTTATTTCGTATAATTTTTTGGATTAAAGTAATATCCTGAAACACAGTTCAGATAAAGACTTCGTAATTCTTAGTATAAAACTGAGATGGAAGATGATTTTTTCTTTTATCACTATCTGATGTATATTCATGCAAAATTTTCAAACCAACCAATATTCGGTACTTTTCAAATTGCAGCCTCTTCCTAATATTTGCTGTATTTAGTATTTTTTCCCACTTAAATGATAAATAATTGAATATGAATGAAAGAATGTATCCTATAAATCATAATTAAAGATGCCTCTACGACAGTAGAATGTTTGGATATTTACGACTGGTTATTTTGCTTTATCCTATGTGATATAGCTAAACTAGCGAAATCCATTGCCAAGGTATCATGATAAAAAGGAAATGCAGCATCTTCTGTTGGTCAAGACAACTCTGAGCACCAAGATATTGCCTGACGTAGCACTCTCTTAGTTCCAATATTTTGAGGCATATTACCTTACTAGAGGACTTTCTGGGGGAACTGGCCCACATTTGTTTCGCTCGGACGAAAGCCTCCAACAGCCAGCCCCAATTCATTGCTAAAGCGCACATCGATCTACCAGTTCGTGAATATTGCTGGTTAAGAACACAGCGTGAGGATAGAGCGCACAACCTTCTACTCCTCTTCAGGTTTCTCAGTCACGCCTTAAACCAATAAGCCACTGGTGGTATTTACATTTATACCAGCCCAAATATTCTTTGACGCATTAGACAGTCCTGTATTATTTTGATATGTCACATTATTAGTTTATATTGTTTGTTGGGTTAGGCTCCTGTATTTTCAGTGTTTTTTATTGACATATTCTAGATATTTTCAACTTTTCCGAAGCGAATAAACCAGTAATATTGCGAAATATTGTAAAAAAATTTTATTTACTTCTTTAGGCTGAGACTTACAAAACAAAATTGAAGAGATTATGGTAACAATTTTAAATTACTAGATAACTTTCAATTTCACTTAATTATAATTGAAGTAACAAAGCCGAGTCACGTTAAATGAGAAGTTAATGTCTCAAGGATGCTCTTATGTTAAAGATAAGCAGTGAGGTTCCAAGTTATCTAAATATCACTGTGAAATTAAATCTAGTCTGAAAGTTAAATATAAAACTGGCAATCCAACTATACTCCAAGGGAAAGAATAATGTACTTATTAATGAAAGTAATTGGATCGATTTCTCTCGAATACAAATATTATAATTTTTTATTGTATCAAATTGTTCTTTATTCGCTTGAATACTTTTTTTACCTCCTAATTAGATGATGTATTTTTTATATCAGGTACTTATTTTTATTTTAACTCGCGTAAGAACCTAAAAATCACATGAAATATTTCAGAATGTTAACGTGTTTTTTGTGTTTTGAATTAATTGTTGCTAATGATTTATTACAACTTGTAATATCGAAAATTCTGTAATACGATGCTCTATTCAGACTCGTTATTGTAAGCGAAGGGGTTAAAAATATTTCACAACTAATGCAACTGTTTAAAAAAATGTTACAGAAAAAGAACGGCTCACATTCGAGTCGGGCTTATGTTTCCGTGCCCAAACTGAAATGGAGCGTCCCGAGAAGAAAGTTGAATTTTCTTTTGATTTAGGGGAACTATAATTTAGTCCCTCTTCGAAAATAAGCTAGACTAAGTTTTGTATCGCATCTGAAAAGACAAAAGCCGATGTTCGTATCGCGTCTATACTTTTATCTATATTTGACTTTCACCCAACTGTTTCTTCGTTTTTATCCCGATTTTTGATATTTTTCGTTTATTGTACTGTTTTTTCACTCTCTCGTACAAGTGGTAGAGAAAGTGTTGTACTCGTCAAAAAATTCCACCTTGAGATTTTGATAAATCTCCAAGTTTTAGACCTCCCTGAGTACGAAAAACACATTTTTAGATTCTGTCTGTCCGCGTATGAACACGATAACTATAAAACGACAATAGATAAGATGTTGAAATTTGGCACTTGGTCTTTACACATAAATTGTGTATTTCTGTCAGGTGTTGGTCGAAATCAATTAAAGGGAAATCTGGTCCCATTTCCCCGCCAGGGAGCCATCAAGGTTCCGAATTCGGGGGCAAACGCTAACTCAAAAACGCAATCGGCAATTTGGATGAAATTCGGCTGGTAGTTTTATCATCAGAATTGTAGATGAGTAGCAAATTTTAGAGCAAATCTGTCAAAGAGTTGTCTGTTTTCGATCTGTCTATTCAAATGAACGCGATAGCACAAAGACACACAAGCTAGGTGAATGAAATTCGATAGTGTTCTTGACATTAAAATTGCAAATCTGTTTCAAATTTTGGATCCAGTTACTCGATGGGAAGAAGTCCAAAATGCATACTATTTACTATAAGGCGGAATTCAACGCAAAACGCGTCATTTTGTGGCAGTATATGACAAAGTCGTATCAAAGTCATATTGTTGAAGTATACGACCATATTGTTGAAGTGTGCGCCAGCTGAGGTGGCGTCCTCGTTATCTGACCGCGGTTCAAAAATACGAGGTCTCTCCCAAAATAGTGTTACTTTAAAACTGGAATTTAATATAACTTAACTAAACTAATACGACAAGGTCGAGGGGAGAACACTGCCCCTGGTTAATTATTAATATAAACTATATAATTCTTTAAAAATTAGTGTTAGGAATGTAGGAAAAGCATTTAAGAAGATTAGGTTAAAACGTATATCAATAAATGGAAAAAACAGTACAAGATACATTTGTAAAATTTATAACCGTACAGAAATCAAGTTACATATATAAACCACGTACTTCAATAAAAATTGACCTTATTAACCGGAAAATACCTTTCGAAAAATTATACACTTTGTTTATATAAATTATTTCTGAAGCAAAACTACACCTTTATTCGCTTAGAAACGCAAAATGTACGTGGCTAAAATAAATCTCTTAAAATTACGCACTTTCTGCCGGCAAGTTAGGCCAATTAATGGAAAAATGGTCTTATTTATGAATCAGTACTTAATGCTTATCTTAGAACTGTATAAATTTTGAGCCATAGGTCAAAAAGCGTGAGTGTTGCATAATGCATCACTGAACAGTGTAGGGTCAACTATTGAGGAAACATGCACTTTCTTTACTGTTGTATTCTGAATCTGTGATGTTTTCTCATTCATATTTCCCGGCGGAAAAGTGTCTTCGGTATAAAATAATGGAAGATGCGGTGGCACCCTCTGGAGACAAGAAATCGAAAATAGATTCTTTTTGAATATTAAAAAAATCATGGAAATGGGACTAATTAATAAAAAATGGACTTA